>BMAO01018773.1:0-26234 GCA_019973975.1 Trichonephila clavata | reverse complement strand
AGACCACCACCGTGCAGTCTTCTGGCCACGGTAAAACGCGATATCGGTCGTCCAGTCGCCTGTGTCGTGTGTCTAGCGATTTCTCCCGCTGTCTGCCGCCTGTTTCTTCTGACCTGTAAGGCAATATACCGGTAATCTGCGGGTGTGGTTCATCGTGGACGGCCACTACTGAACCCCCGGATAGCTGTTACTGTAGTTAGAAATTGTCTCCAAAGTCGAGAAACGATGCTGTGAGCAATTCCGAACTCTGCAGCCACACTTGTCACACTGCGACCTTCCTCCAATTTCCCAATGATTCGACCTCGGGTAAAAGCATCCAGATGTCGTCTAACAGATTGATTATTCGCCATTTCTAGCTGAGGCAGCAACTCGGTGTGATTTAAAACTGCTATACGGTGTGCAATCTCTTTGCCAGAAATACTAAACTTAGACCGACATCATGCTTTACTACTCAGACACTCCCCCATTACGTCTACCTGCATATCTGCGCATGTGCTATCGTACATCACCTCACTTAATCTGCTGATTGGTCTTTCTGTCCGCTCTGCCTCTTCGTTCAGCTGATATGCTAATTTTTCGACTTCGTCCTTAATTTTTGCACACCAGTCTACACTGGTGTGCAAAACGAGATTCTTCTTCCATATGTGCGTCTTTTTAGAGGCACTATGGGTCCGCAGTTCCTTTTCATGGACGACAATGCACCATGTCATCGCACAGTAGCTGCCGAACAGCTCTTAGAGAGTGAGGATATTGAACGTATGGATTGGCCGACACGATCTCCGGATCTCAATCCCATCGAGCATGTATGGGATTTTCTAGGCAGATGCTTGGCAGCTCGTACTTTACCACCAGTAACGATTCCGGAGCTTCGATTGGCGTTGCAAGACGAATGGGCAGCAATGCCTCAACAACTCATTGACACCCTCATTCTCAGCATGGGCAGACGCTGTGAAACCTGCCTAGCAGTCAGGGGAGATCATATCCCCTACTAAAGACCGGATATTTCTTGCTGGACACCCATCACAGGGATGTTTCGGCCTTCAGTCGCATTGCGCTCCATGCTACTTTTTCAATAAAGCTTCTTTTTATCCCTCTGATTTCTCTTTTAGTAAGTGTTGCTTACATTACTCATATCCTTACGTATTGGGGATCTTACGGTATTAAATGTGTTGATTTGGAATGCTTTTGTACAAAGTTATATTGAAAAAACCGTCTCGTCCTTAATTTTTGCACACCAGTGTACATTTATGGATGCATATTTTTTAAAGTACATATGAACTTCATTAATTTACTTGTATTTGTAAGTGTATTGTTCTGAAAATTACAAAACAATGACTTTGCTGAGCCAGTTCAGTTTCAAAATCTTATCTATCATGCTTGTTAAATTAGTGAAAATAGTTATATAAAGAGAAAAAAGAAAAAAAAATGTAGGTGAGTTCAACTGCATACTTATTCATCAGTTAGAAAATCAGAACAGGTCCCAGAAGGTAGAACCCTGGTTTGTTTTTTCGTGTCTGCAAAATTGAAATGCTTTGAAGTCGACACATTTATCAACATACAGTACAATAAAATTTCAAATTACTGCAACATAGAAAATGCATAGATATATATTAACATTATATACACAGTTAGGAAATAAAATGAACAAAGTTATGATGATATTTCTATAAATTAAAAAGTATTTTGTATTGCTACTAAATGGATGGCAAAATTTAAGAGTGAGATTTTATTCCAATAAAATTTAACAGAACAAATTTCTTTATTAAGACAGTTCAGTTTCAAATTTTTGTCTGTAGTGCTTGTAAAATTGTCGAAAATAAACTTAAAATAACAAAAACAAGTATTATAAAAAAATAAGTCAATTCTTTCTTAGGCAAGAAAATTTTTATTTTAGTTACTTTTTATCAAATAATTATAGTTAATATAAATATGTGTATACATATGAAGAATCACAACATTAAGTGACAATTAATTTTTATTAATTATCATTAAAGTATTGCATTGCTATCCAAAACAAATGTGTTTCAAATTTCAGTTCAACTGAATGTTTTAAAATGTGAGAAAAAAACCTTTTTAATTTTGGACACAAGTCGCCAAAATGGTCACTATGTCTCCAAAAATGATGCCAACATGGATATATTTATAATTATTAAAATAATTAATTTCAATCAATTTTTATTAATTAAATTCTGTATTGTCAACTAAAATAATCATGTATATAAAATTTTAGCTCAATCGAGCGCTTTAAAATGTATTTTACTAACGATTGAAAATTTGAACAACATAAATAAATATTGAGAAAGTGTGAACTAATAGTAGGAATTGAAAAGAAAAAAAAACGTAGGTAATCAACTACATACTTAACAAATACAGAGCATTCAGAATAGATCACAGAAGTGGTACCCTGATCTGTATATGTTTGCAAAATTAAAATTCTTCGAATTCGAAATGCTCAGAAAATATTTCAGACTCTTTTTAAAACTTTAAAAATCGTCAGCGCGTATTTGATAAAAAAAAAAAATTAAAATAATTAAAAAGTACACACATTTTAGTCGAAATTTCTTTTGGAACAACTTCTTTCATTTATTTTTAATAGTAGATGTAAATACGAAAATTCAGTCAAAATACTCAGTCGAATCAAACACGTGGCTATTTGTTTTGTATATCATCACGTGATTATGACGTCAGGTGTATCGAGTCCATTGAACCTACTAAAATCATTCTTGCTGTAGCGCTCGTGCTGAAAGGTTCGTATATGAAATTCTAACGGCGAGATTTATTGATTAGGTATTTTATAATTTTGAATTATAATGTTTAATTGTTAAATTTTTGCAGTTTTTATATTGTATTATATAATTTCCTTTTAACTTTTCCATTATTTTAACATATTTGCTGATTTTCTAGCTTATGTGAACAACTAGAAACTTGATTCATAATTTTTATTTATTATTATTTTACTCAATTTATATTGTATTTTTTTAATTTTGTGCTTTGATTTGATATAATCAACATTCTCCGTTCATCAACTTTCTAGCTGCTGCCGTGTGATAGCTCGATTCTCCGATCTCGTGTAAGTAAACATTTTATGCTTTGATTATTTATAATTTTTTAATAATCTGTTTTTTACATTTCCAGGTTTTTACCATAATAGTAGATTCATTATTTTTTAGTTCCTGCTGTGTGATTGCCCACTTGGCCGATCTCGTGAGTGTAAAACTTTTTCTTGTCGTTAAATCGAAAGTTCCATTGATTGTTATGAAAAATTAGCGTAAATATATGACGTAAATTGTTTGGCTAAATTTTAAATGATTGTGAGAATAATAATAGAAAATACAAATTTTCTGGAGGTGTTCTTGTAAAAGAAGGGTGCCCTGCTAGGATCCAACCAAAGGTAATAACACTATTCTTAATAAGAAAATACATTTATTTAATTAAAGTAAGAAAAAAATCATTATTGGAATGTATTATCTCTTGCAAAAAAATTTATACGAATCGCATGTAAAGATCTACACAATATGTTTAGATTTAACTTTCCCTTAACCTTTTCCATATCATGAGTGAAATTGTAGATTTAGATATTTAACACATTTTTGCTAACATGTGAAGCTTCCTAGACATATAAAAGAAAAACTAGTTGTAGAAATATCAAAGATTCTATATTCCAATTATTAATGGAATATCTTGGTAGAATCACTCTTTATAAAGACTATTAAGGGATCAGTGTAATATATTTTTCAAAGCATAATCAAGCATTTCAACTGGTTTATAAAACTTGTATAGAGTTCATTAAAGCTAATCTTGAAATGGGTATTGAAAAATCTTCAGTATTAGAATATGTATTCGGTTAATAGAAGTTTAATTGTACTTGACTAATAAGGAATGCTTTACTCTGTTGCTCATATTATTACTAATAAATTAAATACAGGAAATATGTATTGTGTTTCAACATTCTGAGAGAAAGGGTGCCCAGTTAAAAATTAATTGCATTACGGCCAATGATGACCAAACAGTTTCACATGCTTTTAAAACATATTTCGGAATTGTGTTTGGCTTTGCAATTGGCACCTTCAATGCACTTGGAAGAAATGATAAAATGATCTTGTTTTCTAATTTTGAAATGCGAAGGGAAATTTCTGTTGTAGCTCATTTGGAAGGAATAAGTTCAGGTAAGTCGGTACCCCCTATCCCGCTAATGTTAAATTGAGCATTTTTATGTACCTTTTTCTCAAAAACTATTAAATTTACAGACTTAACATTTTATCTGTATATTAATTAGACTTCTTTATTTAAAATGTACGGAAGCTTTTTTAAACATATTGTTTAGTTTTTTAAAAAACATTCATCGCAACAGTATCATTATGAATTTTTTGAAAACTGCATTTTTTTTTCACGATAACTGACTTTTACAAAAATATTATGGGAATATTAAAAAAGAGTTTTGTGTACTTTATATAATTAGATATCAGTAGTATTCAGTGAAGATTGCAAGTGTTTCCGTTGAATAGGTTCTGAGAAAAAGGTACACGCATTTTTAAAAACACCGTTTTGAGATAATTGCATTTTTATTATAAAATGTCACTTCATCAAAAAATTATGAATTACAATCTGTATTTCCATTATTTTTTTAAATATTAGCTTATTCTCAATAACTTTTAAGACTTTTTACTTATTTCTTTTACTTAGATTTCTCAGAAAATACATGTATAGCATTTTTCACTTTTAATGTATCGAGATATTTTGTAGCATTTGCATCATTTTTCTCAAATTATGCATCAAATTTTTAAGAATTTTCTGTTCTGATACATTACTGTCATCCAAGTTGACTATAAGTATCATAAATACCATGTAAAAATGTGTCAATACATGAAAATATGGCTTTGGTAATACATCATTATACGACAGTTTCGAAAAATTTCATTAGTGTTTTATAAATTCACATGTAAACACAATTTCTTAAAGTATCAGAATTAAAAGGATTCTTAAAATATTACATAAATGGTATCCAAAACAACAACAAGAAAACTGATTTTATGTTTTTAAACATGAAATTTGTGTATTTTTTGTATGTAACAAGTTTTGTGCAACGAAAAAGGGCATTGCATTTTGGGATATATTTATGTACCTTTTACTAAGAAACTATTGAAAACAAAGCTTAAAAATTTGTGTGTACATTAAATAAATATTTATCTTTATACAAAAGTGAATTTTTTTTAAAAAAATTGATCAGCATGTTTAAAAATGTAATTTTGTAGAGTAGAATAATGAATTTTATAAAAATTTTCCTTTTCTATGTTACGACATCTGCTTTTCAGCTAAATGTCTGAAGAATATCTCAAAAAGTTCACTTCAGTATATATAATATATATGCAATATAAAATAAATATTTCCAGTTAATGCATACAATTAATTTATAGAGAAAGAAGACACAAATTAAAAATATAATCTATATAAGACAGTAATACATGATTATATGGCACTTCGAAAAATTTCTTTAGTGTTTTGTATATTCACATGTAAACACAATTTCTTTAAATATAAGAATTAAAAAGATTATATAAATATTACATAGATAGTATCCAAAACAACAAGAAAACTATTTTTGTGTTTTTAAACATGAAATTTATGATTTTTTTGTATATAACAAGCTTCATGCAACGCATTTTGAGATATATTTGTGTGTGCATTAAATAAACATTTATTTTTATACAGAAGTGAAATCTTTTTTTAAAAAATTGATCAGCCTGATTAAAAAAAATAATTTTTGCAGAGTAAAATAAGGAATTTAATAAAAATTTTCCTTTTCTGTGTTACGACATATGCTTTTTAGCTAAATGTCTGAGGAATATTTCAAAAATTTCACTTCAGTATACACAAGAATATATATGAAATATAAAATAAAAATTTCCAGTTCATGCATACAGTAAATTTATAGAAAAGAGAAAACACAGTTTAGAAAAGAAAATTTTTAGAAAACAGTAGCTTTTATATAAAATTTTACCTCATCAAAAAGATCCTGCACTGTAGCCGGTTTTTACCTTATTTTTCTTAATATTATCTTCTTTTTTTCTTTTTCTTGTTTTATCTTTTCTAATTTTCTTCGCTCTTCCAGAAAAAGTGCTTCCTCTGCTTTCATTAACCTTTCTCTATCAAGAATTTTCATGGCACTTACCAAATATTCTCCAGGCTCGACTCCCATTTTCTGCAGCATTTTTAATTTGGATACATTGCTATCATTAAAGGAACAAACAGCATCATAAGCACCAAGTGAAAGTGTTTCAATCTGTACAAATGTTGTTTTAGGAACACGTGACCATATGACATTATGAAAACTTTCATTCGGGTTTTGTGTTTTTCCATGCAAACATTTTCTTAACAGATCAGGATGGGAAAGATCTCTAAATATAGGACGCATTGCTTCTACAACAGCGACCGGAAGACTATTTTTATGCTTGTAAGACTTACCTGATGCTTCAGCCTTTTTATATCCACACCATGAATCTTCACCATCAGGACAAAACCATGTTGAGGATATTCATCTGTTGACAGCTTATGCAGAAAAATGACCCAGATATCTTGCCGCATTTTCTGAACACTGGTGTAATTTCTCTGAATAGCTGATCCATAGTAAAACTGTAAGTTATCTATTTCATGCACAGTCAAACGATTTTTTCCACTTAAACACTTACCGTCTGACAAGATTTGCCCTTTCAATTGAGATTTTAATCGGCGTAATCTTGTTCCCATGCGCTTCATGACATGTCCAATGCACTCCAATTTTTCAACTGGGTATTCATCTCCTTAGATGTTTTTCTTTCTAACAGCGTCAAATGCTTTGCAATCTCCATCCCCTAAGTAAGTAATATATCGGGCATTATGCAAAGATAATGACAGTTGAAAAATTTTAGACGCACCTTGAATTTCCATGGCTCCACTAGATCCAACGTAATTCCTTTTACAATCCTTTTGATGAGAAGGTAAGTTTTTACATATGCAATATTTTGAAAGAATATCAACATCTATCACCTTACCTGTATCCATGCTGGTCACAGTAACTACACCATTCAATGAGTAACCACGTTTCTGCCATGTCCCATCTACAGCGACTGCAATATTATTATTACCTTCATTTTCACAAATAGCTTCCTTCGCAGCATTTTGAATGGAGTCCTCGTAAACAAGTTTTGCAGCATTTAAGATTCGCTTACCGTAAGGAGAAAACCTTGTAGGTGGTTGAGGAAGATTCATTATGCCGCAAAACATTCTACCAGCTTCTGCACCTTTTCCAATGGAACGCATAGCATATACAAACCTGGTATTTATTGTAGCAATTTGCGTTCCTTCATGAAAATTTGAAGAAAAGAATTCTACTCGATATGGACAAGCTCAACATTTCAGGACAAATGTAATAGACAGTCCAGACTTACCTTTTAAAACTTGCATGTCTAAGCCACTGTTACACATTTTACAGTGAACTTCATTCTTGAAAACAAATGCCAGAATATTCAAATTCATAATGGCATTAATAATACCTACACTTTTGTCATAGGAAGAAAAACTTCCATTTAAATTGGGAATTTTCTTTTCTTTTGCTCATGTCTCCTTTGAGTCATGTGCATGTCCAGCTTGAGGATTGACACTACTGTCGTTAGTATGGTTGAAAGTATTCTTACCTTTATAAAACGTACGTTTACGTTTTTTGAATACTCTGTTCGATCTTGGCATATTAAATTAAATTAAAATTTCAAAATTTTTGATTTCAGAAATTTGAAATATCGAAATATTCAAAACGCTAAGAAGAAAAACGTGTATTCTCTCCAAAATCGGTAAACAACCCTAACAGTTACGCTTGCAGTGAATCTACAGTTAACTGCGTATGAATAAATAAAACAGAGAGTGACTTTGGAAAAGCTTCCCAGATTTAAAAGGTCAATGTTTACATTTGTATCTGTCAAAGGGGCGTGGCTCATCAGCTGATTATTTATTAAAAATAATTTTAACATACTTTTAATTAGTAAAATGGCAAGTATGTTACATCATTGGAAAGGTCCTGATTTGGGGATTTTAGAACTATCAAAAACTCGAAATCGATTTCCCAAAGGTGTTTACCCCACTGATGTTACCCTACTGTTACTTCAATCAGATGTAAACAAAGAATGGAAAATTTTAAAATTGCATCGACTGATAAAAAACCTGCTTTCAATAAATATTTTGATGATAATTATTGTAATTCAACCTACTAATAGTATAAGTCACATCATCTACTTCTGCATGCCAATACTGATAAAAATATATATTGTTAATCTTTTCACAATACATGAGTGTCCAATTATTTTAAAATGAAAATTTAACTGTCAAGCAGATAGTTTGTTGAAAATACAGCATGACACATATTTAGCACATTATAGAATTTTAAACGATACTCTCCCCAGTTTATATCCTCACAACCTATTTCCATTTCAAAATGAATGAAAGATTCCTGACAGATATTTATGACCAGTCAACAAATTCTTGGTTTGTAAAATTGCAGACTAATGGAGATGTATTTTATGTAGTTAAAAAGATTATGGAAGCATTTCAGAAAGAGGTTGTGTGTGTGATCAATGCCATTACAGGTGTGTAAAATTATCATGTTCAGCTTGGTATACATGTGAATGCTCAGATAATCATGCACCATGTAAACATATTAATTTCATTCTTAAATTGTTCGAGAGATTCCAAGTTGTTGGAATTGTTGAATATATACTTCTTTCCATGTATCAGATAGAAAGTGTGGCATGGGGTCTTCTGCCAAAGAAATATGTAATGACATAGAAAAAACTAGGAGACTGAACTTCTACTTGTAGTATTAAATTGTTTATTGCAAGATAAAATAGTCCAGGAACAATTGTCTCAACATGCAATTCAGTAAAAGAAAGGTAAAAAGTCATTACTAAAAAACTATTTACCTGATCCTCATGTACCTACCTCCCAATCAGCATTTAAACTAGCAGTAAATATTTAAGCCAACTATTTAGGATATAAAATAAAAAGGAAAACTCTGAGATGTTCTTTTTTTAGTTGTCAAGAAGGAAAACATTCAAGCTCCGTCTAGTCAGCGTTACTCAATTCAAAAACTATTTGCAAAAAAACTTAAATGTATCTTTAACACCTGATATATGCTTGTAGTGGAGTTGTTTTATGTTTTCCAAGACATTTAGCTATGTTTTTATGGGGTAAAGTTGTTGTATATTTTTATATCAGATGAGGAGGTAAGTAATTATCAAAAATAACCAAATTTTTGTCACAAATGGCTTTATGACAGTATATTAGAAGCATATAATTTAAAAATCATGCAGGATAGAGATTCCATTGCAGTTGAATGTTACCACACAAATTTTGGAAAGTGATGGGAATATGGTAATTTTTTATATCATTCATTCTTAATAAAATTTTAGGCAAAAAAATTGATTTATACTTTTGGAACATACGAATTTAGAAAATACATGTATACTTTTTGCAGGTAAGTGTTTAATATAAAATATATAGAATCAGGTGATGTTAATGCTTGCTATCAATACAAGCAAAAGTATATACTAAAGTAAGTAATATGTTTTAACTTATGTGTAAATAATTCTTAATAATAAATTATTCATCATTTTGATAATATTTGTGCTGTTTGTTATACAGGAATAGACCTTGAAAATCTGCCTTGCCTATTTAGAAACAGGTATTTCATCCATATGCTACATTTCATGGGCGATGAGGAAAGTGGTAGTGAAAGTAATGATATAATGTGATTGCCTTTTTTATGGTATAGATGTACTAATAAGGATTTATTTATTTTTTTGTCCAGTAATGGACCAGTTTTTGATATACTATTTGTTTTATAAATACTTTAAATAGTTATAGTTTTTCAGGTTGCTTTATATGTGTTCTGTGTATCAACCAGATGAATGAAGTAAATATTCTTACATCTCTGAAAGTCTTGAATGACTTTTTGATCTTAAAGAGTGCTAGATGGGATTTTCAGATGTGGTGACATATACATTATAATTGCATCACAGTTGTGAAAGACTTTCTTAAGCATTAAAGATTGTGTAATGTAATTAATTAAGTAAGTAATATTTATATGATGGGAAATGCAATATAAGTTAATATTTTATTTAGTTTTAAAAGCAATCAATTGTCTACTTTTTTTAAGACTGTCAACAATGTTAGTTACACAACACTTTTTAATACAGTAGGTATAATCCAAAACCATTTGAAAAATACAATGGTTTGTTCAGTAAAGTAGCTTAAAGAGTGGTGCATTCCATCTTATGTCAAAGCGGTACAAGTAATAAATTTTTCTTAAATCAAAAACCTTGTATAGTGGATTTTTCATAATTTTTACAAGTTCCATAAGTAAACAATCATTAGCTGCATATTTATTTATAATTAAAATTTTAACATTTACATGCAACATAAATACATTTAAGAAAAAAACGTTTAACAGTACATGTTTTGTAAAGAAAATTAGGAAACTGTATTTCTTTTTTTAAAAAAAGGTATAAAATATTCATTCAGTTTTGAAATCCTAGAAATATTATGTAAGTCAATTATTTCTTTGCTACATTCCATAATAAATGATTCTGTTGTAGCTAAGTTCATCAAAATCGTTTCCTTCAACCCACATAAGTTATACTAGAATCCTAAGAGGGTTTTCAGATAAAAATATAACTTAGTTCTTGGTTTTGCTAGTTATTTTTATAATGCTTGATACTCAGCTTAACAAATATTAATTTTTTTTAAATACTATTAATACTTCAATATTTTTGCGATTTATACTTTTGTATTACTATTTAAAAAATAATTTCCCAGATGTGCTAACTTTTGAAGACTTTCAGAAATATATAAAACCTGCAGCTAATTGATGAATTGAGCCTTCACATAACAAATAGCGATCTTACATCGAAAGATTAAATCAGTCGACATTAAAATAGAAAGATAGCTTTTTATTGGACCTCGTAAAAAAGTTTGTTAATGTCTCTGTCTCAATTGCTACTATTACTTATTCAAACTTGCATAAAGACTTCAATTTTTCTTTGGTGATCTTTTTGACAATCACACCGTTCTGATTTTTAAAAAAATGTATTAAAATAATTTTATATTTTTATACTAATATTTTATTTTAGTAAAATGGTGAAATTCCGTAGAACTATTAATCTTGGAAGAGTTTTATTTGAAATTTAAGAAGATATTGCTGCAAAATAAAAGATTCGCAATAATATACTTTAGTATTCTAATGATATATTTCAATTATTGTGAGATGAATGAAAGAAATGCATTTATTAAAACAGGCTCGGATGTGTGTAACAAGACAAAATTTGCTTGATAGTAAATTGAGAGAAACTCAGGAACGATCACAACAATCTCATATTAGAAAGAGTTGTACATTTTTTAATAAATTCTGACGGGATTTAATAAAAATTTTGGAAAGGCTGGGCATGTTTTTCAAAGATTTGTCTGATGATTATAAAAAAGAATTCAAACAACACCTTATTTATTAAAATTTTTCCGATAAATATCTCCGAAATTTCGGGTTTTTTTTTTAATATCTAACTATTGGATTCACACACAGTTTATTGATCAGCAATAAAATAAAGAAATGTTTAAAAAATTTGCTTAGTATAAAAAATGCATAAAATAACAATTGAATACCATGAAATTAGTAAAATTAGAAACCTGTGTTGCTCCATGACCCAATCGATCAATTTAAAACATTGTCAGCATATATATATATATATATACCTGATAAGATTTGGGCTAAAAAAAAAAACAAATTAAAAACTTCCTTACTGAGATCACTATGTACCCTAAGCTTAACATTTATAAAAACAAAATATAGACCTTTATAAATCGTTTCTAGGTTTAAAAAGAAAGCAGGGGGAAAAACATTGTTTTAGCGAAATGATTTTATGTTCATTGCAACAATATGCGTATAATATTAATTGGATAATTCCAAATGAGTTATAATGGCTAATAATTCTATTAGGGATGTTTAAATCACCTAAACCTCTGGTGAAAATCGACCCCCAAGTGACATTGCGGGGGCTTAGGGGGCGTTATAGATAATTATTTCCATTTTAAACTATTAGACGCACAGTCTTTAAATTTGATATATAGATTCCTTTCATAGAGTAGAGATCAGATACGAGATGGTTTTTGGGAAAGTAACCCCCCAAGTGGCGTTGCGAGGGAAGGATAAATTTAAGGGCGTAATAGATAAATATTTTCGTTTTTAAACTACTTGACCAACCTGCTTGAAAATTGGTAGACATGTTTCTTTTATGGAGTAAATATCCGCTACAAAATGGGTTTTGGGAAAAATGAGCCCCAAGGCGTGTTGCAGGGGGTTAAGGGGAGATATAAATAATTATTCCGATTTTTAAAGTATTAGACGCACAGTGTTGAAATTTGGTAAGCAGATTCCTGTCATAGAATACAGATACGCCACAAAATACGTTTCGTGAAAATCGACTCCCAAGTGGCGTTGAGGAACGTAAGGGGCGCATATTTTTCAATACAATCGAATTCTTAATGCTAAGACTTAACTATCAAAAATTTATACATATATATAACCAACAAAAATTTATAAAACATCATGAAATACCCAGCGAAGCGGGAGGGTAATAGCTAATATATATATATATATGCAGTCTTCTACTCAATCCAAATAGACTCTAACTCTTATTGGTTATTATCTTTTACAAGGACTTAAACCAATTCTGGTAAGCTTCACATTGTAACTATCTTGTCACCTCTTGTTAGCTCTAAACTAACTTTCTTACTTTTTGTTTACCTATTCTCTTCAATGCCAATTCACTACCTATTCACTATTCACTTCACTTCTAATCCACTCATAATTCCCTAACCTTTAAACTCGCGAAGAAGGAATATATATATCAAACTTAATTTGCATATCACGTTTCCTTCTTTCAGGAGAAGTATGCTAAAATTTACTGGCCCAAAACAATACCCAAAAGTACTAGAGTTGAAGGTCACGTATAGATCCGTCACACGTGTATTGTTAAATACTAGTGCAAACGGTTATTTGAAACAAATAAATGTGCACAACTCACAATCCTAGGCATAAAAGGTCCCGACCGATGCCCGCATTTCATCTAAATGAGTTGAATGATTGTTTATGGCAGGGGTGACGAACTTTTTTGGTAAGAGGGCCACTATCTGATACTAAATCATTATGCGTGTCACTTCCAACTTTT
Source organism: Trichonephila clavata (assembly GCA_019973975.1). NCBI lineage: Eukaryota > Metazoa > Arthropoda > Arachnida > Araneae > Nephilidae > Trichonephila > Trichonephila clavata. The sequence goes on along the minus strand of BMAO01018773.1, from coordinate 12,990 downwards.
CAAACAAACAAAAAGAAGGTGGAAAATGTTACTTATCGGCTTATGGGAGTTTTACACAAATAGCATATTTTTTTAATACAAGTCTTAGTATTGAATATTTAAAAATAAGATATTAAATACTTAGGTTTTATTGTTAATGAAATTTTAACTTAATTTTTATAAACTCTTTTAGGTATATAATAAAAATGAGTAACTTTAAACATATAATTCTAATTTATTATTAAATATTTAGTACTTGCTTAATGTGGCTTTTGAATTTGCAGCTTTTTTTTACCAAGTCATCTAAATTAGGATTAGTTCTTGAAGATGCTAACAAAACTGGGTTGTTTTAGATTTATATCAGATAATTTTGAGCGATATTGTAATTATATATGTCGTGTTTTCGAGTGATCATCCAGACAATATTTTTAACCGTCTTTATTCCATGAGATCATTTTGTAATCTGTTTGTAAGAGAGAGAGAGAGACGGACACGTGTTAACCATATGAATCGGCGGCCCCTCAGAAGCCATATGCTCTTCAAGTACGCTTCTGATTCAAGAGGTATACTTGAGAATTTAAGCGTGACATATAGGTATAAAAATTAATGGTAGGAGCGGCGAAGATGTTTAAAAGCCATGTGTTATATTTTCCCGAACTGGGTAATAAATTTAATACTTGAAGATGTAACGGGAAGATAAAAGTTAGAGGTGGTCTAGGGTTTAATTTTAGATCTATAATTTAATTATCCTTACATACATACATTTATATATATATATATATATATTTTATAATCAAAATCATTTATTTACAAACATATGCTGAACCAAAACTATAACAATATCTGACAGCCAAATCGTATAAATTTGGAAAATTGCCTGTTGGTTCAAATTTAGAACATTCAATATAATTTGGATCACTTGAGTTGAAATAAATTCCTTATATTTGCTTTTATGTCTCGTATGGTGCTGTTGGTTAATAATTCAAATTTGGATTTCAAGTGGGTAACAATAAAATTGAAAAAGGATTTATGTAAAAAAACAGCATTTTTTTATAATCTTGAAAATCATCCAACCTAGCACTGAATTAATCCTGCAAAATGAGTATTAAATTTTTAAATCTATTATAGCTCGGTGCATTATTAACTTTGATATGTAGTTAATAATGCTCGATCTTTTTGTTCTTCAAAATAAAGAATAAGGGGGAGAAAGTTTGTTTACAAAAGATATATGACCAACTAGGGTAGGAGAATACAATATTTCTCCTGTAAGCTTAAATTTAAGTAATTTAAATGTCCGATAATATCAGTAAGAAAAGCTTAATCCCATAGCCAGTCTTCATTCTTGAGAAGCAAGCACTCACCAGGCAGTTATTCCTTCCAGATATTTTAAAACACCGCTCCCTCCAATACCAAAATCCCGGGAGTGCACTTCTTTTGGAAAGCCAGCGCACACAACAAGGAAGGAGTATTCCTTTGCATGATGATTTTCTATTGTAATTCAATTAATTGTGTTTAAAATAAATTTTGAGGATTTTTGTCTAAGACAACTGCATTTTAATAAAATTGAAGAAATTTTTTTTTAATCTATATTTTAAAATTTTCAATAAGTTTTCACGTGCCACTGTTACAACTCCACCGTGCCACACTGTGGCACGAATGCCGTGGGTTGGTCACCCTTGATTTATGGAATTAGGCCTACGCCAAGACCTAAACATGGACAACGATCATAACATAATAAAACAATCTTATCTCTTTTATCAGTTGACTTGTAGTTTGAAGCTCTCTGTTTTTCGGAGAATATGTACGGGAATAATATTTGACTACTATAAAATTATCCAGATCATGATCTTATACAAACAGAGTCGAGAATGAAATGAGCCCCACCGAGGGTGAGTTACTTCGCCCGGGCCCAGTTGAACCATACCTTAAGACAGGGGTGGCCAACCCGTGGCTCTTCTGAGTTGTAAAAGTGGCACGCTAAGACTAATGGGAAAAAATTTAAAATTTTAAAAGATAGTAATAAATACCATTTTTTTACAGTTTTATTTGAATACAAGTTTCGGACACAATAAAAACATTAAAATTTATTTGAACACACCTCATTAAATTACAACTGAAAATTATGATGTAGAAAAAAAATACTTCTTCATTGTTGTGTGCGCTGACTTTTCAAATAAATTTCAATCGTGAGATTTTAGAATTTGAGGGAGTGTGTTTTAAATAATATGGAAGAAAATAATGGACTGGCCAATGAGTGTTTGCTACTCAAGATTGAAGTTGGCTTTGGTATTTAGCTTTTCTTACCGATAATATGGGACATTCAAATAATTTAAAATTAAGATTACAAGGAAAAAATTGTACTTTTTTTACCCTTTTATATATCGTCTTTTGTAAACAAACTTTTTATGCTTTTTTGTCTCGATTTTGATTAAAAAAGATTAACACGTTTCGCATTGATGCATGAGCTATCCACCAAAGTTAATAATGCACCGAGCTATGGTAGATTAAAAAATTTAAAATCCATTTTGCAGAGGATTCATCCAGTGCTAGATTTGATCATTTTCAAGATGATAAAAAAATGCTGATCTTTTCATATATTTTTCTTCGTAATATCTCTGCAAAAATTTGAAAAATTGGGAAAATTTGAAGTGCTAAGCATAATTTTTTTTTATCAGATAGTTGCACTTTTCCTAAAAAGGTTGGCCACCCCAGCCTTAAGACATACCTACCCGGCGGCGTTTAAAAGAGAGTATGTCAGGCTTCACAAAGCTCAAAGATTGACCTTCCAGCCATCGTGATTAAAATCTACTTCACTAAAAAATGCGGCCAGTACTGGAGGCAAAGGTGTACCAAAAACGACATCCCAATTAGAAGAGTATTAAATTCCCTTGAAAGCAGTTCGTGCCACGATTGATGAGTGGTGAAAGAAACTTAAAACCAAAGAGACGTAAAAAGGGGATCCATTTGAATAAAATGTACATGGTGTTAAATGTAAAGGTTTAATTAAAACTTTAAAAAAGATTTTATTTTAACTCTCATTAAAAAGTTTTATTTTTTAATATTTTAACTGTCTTTATAATTGCATCAAAATTTATGATACGATCAGATCTTTATAACATTTTCAAGTCTCAGTGCAAAATTATTGAAATATGAATAAGATTTTAAAAAAATGAAATAGAAACTTATTTCAGAGATTCATTATTGAAATAAAATAAATAAAGAAAATTGAGGATCATTAAACAAAAATTTAAGTCATTAATAGTTGATAGGTACTTTTAAGGGAGTTATCAAGTATTGTTAGCCTAGTGGTTAGAGCATCGAACTCCAGACCGGAGAGCCTGGGTTCGATGCCCGATGCCGCCAAATTCCCACCGAGTACACATGGAGTACGTGCTCGTTAAATCAGAGGGTCCGAAAGTTTTGTGGGTGGTCGTAGTAGAAACCACGAGTGCAGGGGGCTGGAGAATATTTCCCTCTCCTCCGGCTCCATGCCTAAATTGTGGAGGTGGTGTCGCCATCTATCGTTAAGAAGTCCAACCTGTTTCACAGGCTCTGGCAACTTTCATTCCTTCCCGAAGGGAAGGAAACAACAATAACATTAACTCTTAAAATTCAGCGAGCACTATAGTTTATAAGTAAAAGATTCACATATTTGTTTCACACAGAAATATTATTCATATCTAAAAATGTATTTTCACTGACAGAAACATTATTTCTGGGTTTGATATTAATATTTATAGAACTAATCCAATAATGTTATTTTTGTGTGCCTTCTTAGCATACAAATATTATAGAAATAGAATACCACTTTTATATAAAACTAATAATATAAGGTTTATTTTAAGCAGCCTTTTTAATATTGTCTAAATTAGGGGGAAAATCAATGAATAGAGCATTTTGTACTTAAAAATGATAACAAAACACCTGCAGCTCTGATAATTCTCAAACGAGATAAGACATTTTTAAGAGAAAAAAAAAACTTCTTTCTCAGTGTGAAATTTTTCGTATGGGAAGAAAAAGAAATAAAATGATGTTAACTTACACCACGTGGATTTTTATTTTAATTGGTTTTAGTAAAGCGGAAGAGAAACCTTTTGAAACCACTGCCGACAAAGAAATTAAAATATTGAAAGAGATTATCGATGCTTCTGTGTTCTATGAAAATTATGTCCGCGTTGGTGTTCCTGTGGTTATGAAACATGTGGCAAACGATATTTTTGACGAAATCTTCAATCCAGAAAATATTCCACAGCTGTTTACAACATATTTAGAGGTGAAGACTAAAAATGAGGGCTCATCCAGGAATATGTCTTTTCATCAATTTCAGAATATTCACGAACAAGGAATGGTTTATATCGATTCGGCGATTCCCACTGTGATAAAGTAAGTGGTAACTAATTATCAATTTTAAAAAAAAATTAAATTAAAAAAATGATTGATCAGGATGTTTATGTAGTCTTATTATAAAAAGGGATTTTTGACTTAGTTGTGAAAGTATGATCGAAAAATCTTCAATACACAAAATAATGTTTTTCTGTGTGACTAATTTTATCACTTGGCAATTAAATTTGTTTCTATAAAATTGTTTACTACAGCAGTAACTTGTCAATAGCAAGTAGCGAATCGAGAGTATTTTTACTTAATTCCATGAGAAAGACAATAATTTCAGCCGCAGTCTTACTAAAACTAGGAGGTTACGGATTAATCCAACCCCCCCCCCCTAAATAACAAATAATTTCTTCTTTCGACTATGCTTAAGAATGTCATTACACTCATGTCCATAAATTAAGGATAATGAAGTTCAGGCAAAGAAAGAGACAGAAGCAAAACAAATTTGACTTATTTGTAAAGTCTATTTATTAAACAAAAGGTAAAGAGCAAAAAAGATGCTATATGTTTGACATAATTAATAAAAATTGCGATTTTTACTCCCTGGAGCAATTTTAAAAAAGAACCTATTTACAAAAAACAGTATAACATGGTTAGTATGATGGTTAATACGGAGTATGTCTCCCGGACGATGCAATACAGGCCTTACAACGCCTACGCATGCTGAGTATCAAATTATCAATCTGATCTTGGGAATATTACACCACTCATCAAGCAATGCCCTCCGAAGTTCCGGTAGACAGGTGGGAGGGGGTTGACGGGCTGCAATTCGTCGGCCAAGCATATCCCACACATGCTCTATTGGATTCAAGTCCGGTGAGTATGCTGGCCAATCCATACGGGTGATATTCTCCGATTGAAGGCATTCGTCTACAATGTTTGCACGGTGAGGACGGGTGTTGTCATCCATAAACAGAAATTCAGCACCCATGGCGCCCCGAAACAAACGTACATGTTGTTCCAGAATGACATCCCGATAGATGTGGCCTGTCATCGTTACACTCTGAACATGCAGGAACCAAGAATAATTCCTCCCCAAACGAGCCATCCTGCACCACCGTAACGGTGTCGTTTAAAGGTGTTCTCTTGGTGGTAACGGGTGCTTGGCGCTCCTCCAAATGAAAGTCCGGCGAGAATCAGACTGCAAACTAAACCTGGACTCGTCGGAAAACATCACACAAGACCACTGTTGCGGTGTCCACAATGCATGCTCTCTACTCCAGGTTAATCGCAGGCGACAGTGAGTTGCGGTAAGGGGAACACATCTGACAGGCCTACGAGCATATAGACCAATGTGCCCTAAGCGTCTGTACACAATCTGCCGGTGAAACTGTCGTCCCGGTAGCTGAAGAGAGCTGACGAGATAGGTCTGATGCTGTGCTCCGTCTGTTTCTTTTGGTAGTAACTGTCAAATACCGGTCCTCATTCGGCGATGTAACTCGGGGGTGACCTGTGCTGTAACATCTACTCACATTACCATCATCTTGGAATCGTTGCCAAAGCCTGGAGATGACACTCTGAGCGATTCCAAGTTCCTCGGATACTTCCAGCTATGTACGTCCACATTCCAGTCGTCCAATAATTCTACCACGTAAAAAATCACCCGAATGCTTCCTTTGTGCCATAACTATGCAGTTATTGTATTTAAAGACTTTTAAAGTGCGTGTGAACAATTTTACTTCTTTGCCACCATTCCTTATATACCCCTCTCTTACACTCTCGTCATTGTGACGTACTATCCGCGCCATCTGGTGGTTTCCTGTAATTTGCATATTCTTCTTCAAGATGTGTGTGATAATTCTACAGGTGAAATTCTTATTTTAGAGTTCAATTTCTGTGCGATTCTGAATTATCCTTAATTTATGGACATGAGTGTATATATCGATACAGAAAATTCGGTTAACTTCAATTGCTTTCATGAACAGACCAGGAAATGAACCTGAGCTATAATTTAATTTATTTTTTGAATGTGTATGCTCTTGAAGTAATAAGATATGTGAATAGAGAAATATTATGTCTTATCTAAAGCATACAAACTCGCATAATTTCCATTTTTTTCCGCAAAATATTTGAATTTTCTTTTTACTTATAATAGCTTCAAAATTATTTATCTTTCACTTTATGTCAATAGCTGTTCAGAAATATTTTTCTATTCGAATTATTCTTTTTTCTGTTCTGATAAGAAAAGTTATTAAAATAGGTTACGTTACATTGTTTTGTTTCTGCAATTGTATATAATCTCAGTAATGTTTATATAAATTAAGTATTAATTTTATCAACGCACTACCAAAGCAATACCAAATGTAACACAGAGGGCAAGAAATATCAAAGCTAAATTTAGGCGAAATGATTGAAAATACAACAATGTGGTAAAAATTATTAAAATTATACTGCTATGCCTTGCAATAACCTTTGCTACACGTTTTGCCAATGAATGAGAAACGCAGGGGCCGTGGGTAGCCTAGTGGTTAGAGCATCGGACTACAGACCGGAAGGCCTGGGTTCGATGCCCGATGCCACCAAATATCCACCGAGTACAAAACGGAGAACGTGCTCGTTAAATCAGTGGGTCCGAATGGTGTCGCCATCTATCGTGTTGTGTAAGCAAAAACGTACTGTCACCTTCATGGGGGCTCAAAGCTTAGGCTAACGACAGGCGTACAATATAGCCCGATGCCATGTTGAATTTCGTGGGCCTAGATCTGACTACGTCAGACAGGTGGCATTAGTAACAACAACGACATGAGAAACGCTTTGGATGTCGTGTTGAGATAAGACACCCCATTATGCCTCAACACATTGCCAAAATTGATATGGTGTAGCTGGCGGTGGCATATACTGAGCCTATCATTCTCCAGTCATCATCATCGACCAGACGTGTTGCATAGTCAATAAATTGAGAAAAGACGCAAGCCAAAATAGCAATGCAATCTGGCGGGTAGTGACGTCCCACGTGTGGTCAAGCGTGGTTGTGTTGAAATGTGCTTGCAGGCAAGATCTAAAGAGAAAAGAAGACAACAGGCTCCAAACTCCCAGACATACAATGTTGATTGGCCATTGTACTGCCAATTTGTATCAGGGGGGAAGGGGAAATAATACCACCCCAAACTGTAATACTTGGTGCACGAACTGTATAACGATGCATAAGATAGCAGTTAAGCAACATCTCTCCACAGTGTCTCCTTATTAAACAACCGTCGGTTGCTATTCGGTTACCAAGGCCCATTATTCAATGCACTAATACAGACACAAACACCAATGATTTTGAGTGAAAGTTAATCGCAGCAATGAACGACTTGAGAACATTCCAATGCATTGTTAACAATGTCGAATGGCACGTGCAGACACCGATTGTTGTGCAACATATCATGTTTATTGTGGTTAGGATCCTAATATGTGAGAGCAAACTATAAGTGACTTGCGTACAATATGCTTGTCATCACTGATAGTGATGCAACAAGACTGCAGCAATTGATGCCATCGATCATTCGCTCTCCTTCTGCATCTATCGATAATAGAACCAAATCACGGTTGCTTAGCAACTCCAGACAAGCGATTTCCGATTTCTCAGAAGAGTAATCCACATCCTCTATAAGCAAACATTCTTCCTCATTAAAATTCAGAAATGTACTCGAATGATGATCTTACTTTTATCTGAAAGGCTTATGCAAAAATACCACACCAAAAAGCAATTTCAGAACTTCAAAAAATAATATTTTATACTCTCTCTTTATATATATATGTGGGATGGCGTCTAGGGGAAGGTTCAAATTTAATGTTAAATGATCACAGAGAGTTAAAATGACCTAATTTATTAAAACACAACCAAAACATTCAACTATTTACAAGGGGTTTCAAATAATTAACTCAAGAGCAATTTTATTACCGAGATAGCACCATACTGATTCAGAAAACACGCCTTCACTCTAAAAAAACGGAGAGACAGATTCCATCCAACCTACCTTCGTGCAATCTTTTGTGCAACTCCCAGTTTTTTCTGCCACATCATAGACATATGACATCACTGTATTGCGAAGAGAAGATTCACGTAGTTTCCATTAGTGGCGCCATCTCTTACAATTCAAATAAGAATCAAAAGAAATAAAAAAACTTGCATCCTTTTCCTACAAGTTCGGCCATCCTAGGAATCACTGACCTCAGTGATTTTACATAACATACAATAAAATATAGGCCTTTGCAAAATTAATACTAATCAGAGATAAAAATTCCACAATAGACATTGAAATTTGAAAATAAGGATACAACTCTCAAAATGGAAACATTCATAGCAAAGAAAACAAAACACATTAATACACATTATGTTTTTAAAAAGAATAGGAAACGCTTTTTATAAAAATACATCATCATGGTGAGTAAAATTTCATTAAATCAGCAGATGAATTTGTTATCTTAGGACCCTCATGATCACCCACTTTCTCTAAATCATATCTATCTCTAAGTTTTACTTTAACTTTCTATAGGTCTCAAAAACCTAGGCCTTAATTTCAAACCTATCCCAAATTGTGATCTCTGAATGACCACCAGTCACCCATCTGGTAGTTAGCGGCCTTCCTGCGCTTCCTGTCATAGGTTCTTTTATTCTCTGCCTGTATCTTCTGGATATTTTTCTTTGCGTCTTGTCGTAATTGGTTCCTCTGTTCCTGAAATTCCTCCATCATTTCGTCCATCAGTAACTCCTTCAGACGAAGGTCTTCCTTGTTTCACATGGTGACGCCAATTAATAATTCAAATGGAGACCACTTAGTACTACGATTAAATGTACTATTTAAAATTCTTTGAAGTGGGTCTGCGAACTTGAACCACTTGGTAGACTCCGCATTGATAGTTTGGTCAAAACGGGAATAATAGTTCGGTGTATTCTCTCGACTTGGCCATTCCGTCTGGGTACTCCAGTGGCGATTTGCAAATGTTGAATGTTTTCATTAGCACAATAATCTCCAAAAGCTCCAGAGGTAACAGCAGAGCCTCTGTCTGTTATTATTCTTTTAAGGTTACCAAAAGTCTTTTATTGCAATTTTAATTTATCCAAATCATCATCTTCGGAAATAGATCTAACGGGATAAAGCCAGGTAAATTTTGTAAAAGCATCCACTATTGTGAGAAGATGCTGATATTTCTTGTTAGTAGAAGGCAAAGGTCCGATAAAATCGACGTAATAAGTACTTAATGGCATATCCTCTTTAGGAATGGGGTTGAGAAATCCATTCTTTTTTCCACTCTTTTTGTTAGTCAAAACACATGGCACACAGTTAACAATTACAATCTGCGCTTGCTTGCTCAAATTGGGAATGAAAAATTCCTGTTTGACAACTCCTTCAGTCCTGGCAACGGAGGAATGTCCCTTCTCAAGTGCTAACTTTATTATCTCAGTTTGCATATCTCTTGGTACAACTATCAATTCACGACCTTCAACATATTTGTAAAGTATTTCGTTTTTATCGAAAAAGTCTGAATTGCTGTTTGTTTCAATCAGTGACCTTAGACTCTGAGTGTATTCATTCTCTTGTGCCCTTTTTAATCTTGCGGTTAGAGTATCGTTAGTAATTATTGCGACAGGATATCTGCTAAGGGCATCCACATGTTGCATTCTCTGGCCGGAACGATGCACAATTTCATAATCAAACTCTTCCAGCAATAATGCCCATCGCGCTATACGAGTAACCAAATCCTTTTTGTCCATAGTCTTTTGAAACGCTGAGCAGTCCGTTATGACTTTGAAATGATTTCCCATAAGGTAGGTACGAAATTTCTTTAAAGCATTGACAACAGCAAGAACTTCACAAGTTCCATAGCTGCTATACTTCTCCTCAGCCGGAGTAGTTTTCTTAGACATGTATTGAACAGGATGCAATTTTCCATCTTCTGCCTCCTGGAGTAAGACGGCTCCGTATCCTTGTTGACTTGCGTCCGTGTGCAATTCGATTGTTTTTCCCTGCTGGAAAATACTTAATACTGTACTTTCAGTCATAATTGCTTGAGTTTTTCAAATGCTTCTATTTGAGGTCGTTCAAAGGTAAATGGATTGTCGTTTCTAATTAGATCACTCAAAGGTTTCGCTATTTTAGAGTATGACGGAATAAATTTTCGTAAACAGCCAGAGAGTCCTAAAAAGCTGTGGACTTGTTTGGAAGTCGTTGGTACAGGGAACTTCTTGACAGCTATCGTTTTTGCAACTGAAGGGCGCACCGTTCCATTTTCGACAACGTGACCTAAAAATTTCACCTTTCGTTTTAGAGAAACTGACATTTTTCAAACTTCATCTCCAACCCATATCTGGATGCGACCTCAAACACCTTCTTTAGTTTTTCCATACCTTCTTTCTTATCTTTAGCTGGAATTATCAAATCGTCTAAGTAAATTATTTTACGATGCCTTTTCACATGAGTTCCCTGAAAATGCTGTACACACATCTTTGGAATACGCTTGGGCTTGTACTGAGACCAAAAGGTACCTTATTAAATTCGAACTGCCCGTCTGGTACAACAAAGGAGGTGAAATGCTTGCAATCCTCGTTCACGTTGACATGAAAAAACCCATTTTTAAGTCTAACGTGGAATACACTTGGGCGTCTTGCAGTCTATCGAATACGTCCTTCTATCAGTGGCAAGGGGAAGCGATCCTTGACTAGTTTTCGGTTCAGTTTCCTATAATCAATGCATAGTCTGTCGGTACCGTCTTTCTTCTTGACTAACACAATTGACTTGCATATTAGAAGAGCTTGGTCTCACGATTCCCTTATCCAACAATTCGTCGATCTGCTTGTTGACGGCCTGATTCTCCAGAAATAACAAACGGCGTGCTGTTTAGTAAACTGGTATATCATCCTTCAGGATAATTCTCATGGACACATTTGTCGTTTCGGTCTTCTTAGGTGTATAGCTGTTGATTAGTTAGAGAGATCCTTTCTTGTTCGAGGATTGATAACATGTTTAACTTCGATTTCGTGTCTTCAGTTCTTGCTTCATAAACCTGTGTATTCACAAACCAAACCTTCTCTTCGTGTTAACGGAAATAAACACCTTTTTCATCAAAGCCAACAAAGCCTGTTCCAAAATGTCTGATCCTATCACTGCCTGGAACTCCAAATACAGCGCAGGCACGACATGCCATATTATGGAATATTTCTCTCCATCCAATTCGAATTCTTGTTGGAACGATCCTTTGTTTTGACTTCGTACTTTCCTAATCCAGATAACACGAAAATGTCCTTCGAGAGCTTCGATTGCTCGATGATTCCTTTGCTTACATCTTCACGAATGAGCGAAACTGAGCTTCCAGTGTCGATGAGAGCCTCAAAAGTCTTGTTTCCGATGGTTATTTTCCTGGTCTTAATTCTGTCTTGCTGAATTCGAGAACAGATCTGGACCGGAGAGCCTGAAGATTTATTGATTTGCGTACCTTTGTTGCGCTTTGTACAATCTACGGCATAGTGACCTGGTCCCCTGCAGTTGCAAATATTACCTGTTTAACTCTTTTATCGTAAGTTCTCGTCGATTGAAAGCATTTTCTATCATTCCAATTATTTCCAAGGTGAAAACGTTCTTGCCTTTGAGAACAATTATCGTTATTGTTCGATCTTTTAGAGAATGAGTTTAACTGCTTTGTCCCTATAGTTCTTCGGACGTCCTCGTAATCTTCAAATTTTTTCGCTAGCTCAATAGATGAGTTAATAGTAGACCATTCGTCCAAAAATTGTTCCTGAAAATCATAGGACACCTTCTTCTTCATTTGATCGGCTATGATTAATTCTCGTAATTGGTCGTAGGTGTTAACTTTTAAGCCCAAAGTCCATCCATCAAAATACGTCTGTAATTCGTGTTGAAAATCTTGCCATGTTCGTTCATTGGACTTTTGGTGAAACAAAATAACTGACGAAATTTTCCGGAGATAATTTAAATCTTTGTAAGAGTAAATCCTTTACATGATCGTAGTCATTACATTTATCAGTTGGTTCTCTTGCGATCAGATGGGCAATTTCGACGGGTATTAACCTATAAGTTTTTGAACCCAATCTTTTTTCGGCAAGAAAGTTAGTTCTGCATGACGCTCAAATAAGGTGAGATTCAAACCAATATCTTTCATATTAAACTTATGAAAAGTTTCGTGAATCAGTTTATTCGATGTTTGAACGTTTTCGGCGTTATTCGGCATACCGGCAGTCTGTTGTGCTTGTATTCGCAACTTCTCTAATTCGTACTCTCTCTTTCTCTCTCTTCTTTTCGCATCTCTCTCTCTCTCTCAGCCCTTTCTCTCTCTTCTCTTTTTGTCGTTTCCTCCACAATGCTATCAAGCATCTTTTTAACGTAATCTGGGCTTTTTACGATCAGCTCCTTTAACTTCAATTTTGTGATACTTTCTTCGATAGTAAGATCAAATCTGCGGCGAGTGACATCAAATCCTCTTTCTTTTTCACGAGTAAGAATGCCATTTTATACTCAGAGTGGTGACCCAGAGAACAACTTAAATTTTTACCAAGTTAAATGAGACAAAACTATTAAAATGACACGCAAAAAGTTTACTCACCTAAGCAGAAACAAAGATAATTTAAATAAGATGCAATTATCAATTATAAACAATTATGGACAAAAATGGACTTTTAAA
>BMAO01018772.1:0-15076 GCA_019973975.1 Trichonephila clavata | reverse complement strand
AGTGGTAAAATTTAAAAGCTTTGCCTGAGATTATCCGGAGAGAAAGTTGGGACCCAGTTCATTTTTATGGGGGAAACGTTCGTGCATTTAGGATTTGTCTGACCGATGAGTACGCCGAGACTGAGAGTATTCAGAGGAAAGAGTGTCCAGCCATACTTTTAGATTCTCGTAGCTAAGAAGTGTCTTTATGGAGTATTGAACTTTATTATCCCAAGACCTCAAAAAGGGCCTTATAAAAGGCCAAAGAGTTCATTGTGAGCGCTGTATTGAATTCTGGGGTGATCATGCCCTATGTTTAACTATCCAAGAGTGCCTACTTACTGCATGAGTTTTGCACTATCATGCTTTCATGAGCATAAATCATGATCATGAGTGAGTATCCTTATTGTCGCTTATTTATATAAATTAAACCAGTCAACTGGGATTGACAAGTATACTCATCATGCAAATTTGCAGAGTGTTATGTAATCACGAGTTTACTCGTCGTCCGTTAAAAGTAGTGACCATTGGCTATTTAAATTGTAATTTTTGAGAAAAACTGAATATATTATCAAATTTCAAGATGTTTAGAATATTTTAAGAGCAGACCGAAGTAAAACAAATAAAAAAAACATAAAAAATTTAAAATGAACTCATGCGTCCCTGTATGCAACGGCTGAAACAGCGTATAAGTTGGCAATACGAATTTATTTATGTGCAAGGATAATGCTTTGTAGCTGTTAGCCTATAAGAAGCAAACGCAAAGGTTGGAAAGTTTATTTATAATAAGATTCCTTCAGGTATTGTCAACCATGGGACTAATGCGTGACCCCGACCAGGCACTGAGCCCATTGATAGCTGCTGGCCCGAAGTTGCCTAAATATCGAGTGGTGTAAATGCCAATTGTTTGATGTTAAAACCTTTGCTCTAATATCAATCACCCTATGGTTATAGGGTGACATTAGAGCAATGAAAATATAAGCTAAAGAATAGTTATTTTATCGAAGTAGGAAAAGCAAGGACGCTTTCTGTTAAGAGGACTGTGATCAACCCTACAACATTGACTCCAGAACTTTCTTAGTGTCAACATAAGTAGAAAATATTTTGTCAGTAAAGAATGAAGTAAATTAGTGTGTGTTTAGGTCTCTCAGTCCAGGAATCTCTACGGTCACTAAAATTCATAGATATCCATAAAAACTTACGGGACGGAATTACCATAGGCCTTATGAACCTGCTACCAAGCTAAATTACTTTAGAGACCCATATACAGACTTCCCATACAATAACAATTAGTAATAAAATTGGCAATTTTATAAAATAAGCGCAGCTTTTTTTATCAAATATTTTAACAGAGACATTTACTCTGTCATGTACGAATATACTCGCCATCGCTCGATTTCTGTGACACACACAGTTGCGCGCTCTCAGACGGGAACTCCACTATTAAATAGTCAAATTAGCCCAGTAGCTTTTGAAAAATAAGTGAAAATATGTTGTTTCTCATATTTTGTACACAACAGTACAATCGTAAGAAATAAGCTAGAAAATCTCTCTAAGGGAATATCCGGAACATGCTTTTACTTTAAAAGAATTCTCTAAAATAATTACAGAATATGCCCTGAGTTATAAGAATGCAATAAATAAATTACAATTTGCTATAACTAATGCAGAATAATTAATTGCAGAATAATAACTAAATGCTAAAAGACAGGTATAAACTTAGAAATATTGATGTAAAATGTAAACAGCTTTTTAAAACAATTGTAGGATTTTTAATACCCTTTTATACGCTTCACTTGTACGTAAAAGAATCTTTGAACTCAATTTTTAACCACTTTAAAACTTTAGATTAATTCGAAATTTTGTTCACTTGTCCAGAACTGATGACAATACAATAATTCAATAATTTTATTCCATTGTCCTGATTAGGATCATCAAGCTTAACGATTTTCCATTTTCAGATCCCATCCCGCATCTGGCGACTCATTTCAGATTCCATTTTCAGATTTGGCGACTAAAAGATTAAGTTACACAACTTTTTTCTTTTAACTATAAAAGAGTGTTTTTTAGTTTTTTTTAAAACTATAATTTATTATTTTTCGAAGAAAATTGACCAATAACACATCTTTTTTAAAATAAACAAAAGAGCTGAACTGTTATAACTATGTAATTCTTGATTAAATAAAAAGAATTCAAATCTCATTCAAAAGCTCACCTTTTCATTTTCCCTCTAATAAATTACTTTTCTAAGAGCATGTAATGAATTTTACGCAACCAAAGAAACGTTCTTTTTCTTGTAGAAAGGGAGGGAACGAATGTCTTTTTTGTAGGAAAAAAAGAACCAGCAGCATTGCACAAGAAAATCTATGTGACTTATATCATAATGCCTTTTTTGTTGTTGTTGTTTTACTTCTTATATCTGTGGTTCCTTTTTTTGGCTTTTATTGCTTTTCTGATCCCACGCAGTTCTGATGAACATTACTCATGCTTAATTACTATACATGCCATAACATGTCACAAAGCAACTAATAAATGATATTTGTTTTGTTTATCCCGTCTTTTTCATTACAGTTTTTCTTCATCTTGAAAAGTGGTTGACTGTTGGAGTCCTCACCGTGGAATATTGGAAGGAATAAAAGATGATGAAAAGGCCAAAAGGAATAAAAAGAGGACGATTCTGAGAGAGATGAATTTGTACATGGCGTCTCTTGCATTGGGTAGTAATTTGTGGGAGGAATCTTCTAAGATAAATATCGCAATTGCTGACCGGACATGTATGCAGTGTGTCCGACTTTGCCTTTGGATTCAACTGAAGATGAATTTATTTCCTTGCAGCGGTATAATCTGTCACAGGGAAAATAAAATAACAGAAGCTAGTAATGTATTGTTTCCTTTGCTTAAATTGTATTTTTTTTAATAATGAAACATTTAGTTGATGGTTCTTTTTTATGCTTCAGACGTCTTGGAAGTATAAAAAAGAAAATATAAAAAAATTTAATTATATTATACTTATATTATTTTCTCCGAACTGTGATAGAAAATATATTTGATTGTTGCTCTAATTTATTGTTGGATTTCAGTTGTAAAATAAATTGAATTTGATTATTGCTAATATATCGTTTGCCTTGATCTATAAAAGAAAAAAAAAATTATTTATTGTTACAATTGCATCCATTAAGCTTACAGTATTCAAACAAATATATATAGAAATAGATACATATATATAATTTACACAAATGTAGACATAAGAATATAAAAAAAAACAATTATTTATGTTCCATTTCAGATACTCGTATCTGAAACATTTTGAAACTTGTTACAAGATACACTTTATTTCTTAAGAAAATATTTTGAATTCTCCAGAGGAAACTTTTCTGTAATTTTGTAGAAATATCATATGAATACTTATATTAGTGATTTAATATGCCTATATTTCGTTGTACAAATGTTAACGATATATTTAAAATAATTTCTGTAAAAAATAGGTGTGGAGCTGCGATAACATAGAAACTTTTTGTATTTGGATAGATGTATAGAAAATTACAAAATTGCAAATGAAATACAAAAAATTTATATAATTTTCAATCAATGCATGCAAATGAGATAAGAGATTCAAAATTACGAAATACCACATCTTGACATTAAAATCTTTTCCAAAAATACCTCCATTCTTAGTTTAGATAATTATTCCTCCCTTCGGTTAGTATTAAAGTTTCACTAATAAATCCATTTTCGTTCAATTATTTATTATCATGTTTAAATCATTGACCTCGGAAACCGAAGGTCAGACTAAGATCTAGACGTAATATACAGGTGACATAATTTTGATACTTGTATATTTCATCAATACTTACCGATTTATTACTAATACTATTTGGAATTTCGAAGATAAAGTGTGAACTATATATACAACCTGCGGCCAGAAAGTTCGGTGAAGGAACTTTTATTTTTACTGTCCTTCAAAATAATCTCCGTGGATGATAATGCACTGTTGGGAACGAGTATATAAGTCCTGGAAACTCCTGTAAAACAATTATTTCGGTATGGCTTTCAATTCGGCCGTCCTGTTGCTTTAAATGTCGGTGATGTCCGTAAATCTCTTTCCCTTCAGGGCTGACTTCAATCTGGCGAAGAGGAAAAAGTCTGCAGGTGCCAAATCAGGCGAATAAGGGGGGGATCAAGTGTCACAACTCCATTCGTGGCCAGGAATTCCAGAACTAAGGCGGTGTGTGGCATCCATTTTGTACACCGCGACAATCCACAATAAACCTTTCGCGCTCGGCGTTAAACTAACAGGGAATAAACGCACTTAGAACCTTGCTAATTATAAACATGTTCAAACAGATATTGACCTTCACCACGTGCGACGTGTTGATATTCCACTGGTACTGCAGCGACCTCTACAGGCTTATTCACCGAACTATCTGGCCACAGGTTGTATATATATATAGAATATTAATGTTGTATAAAATTTAAAATTATTAGTGCTTTGTAAGAATATTTGAGTAAACAAACTATCAAATATACCCATAAGTAGTTCGTAACAAAAATATTGCACTTCCTGTTTTTTAGTTAGAAATTGTCATAAGTTGATAAGTATAAAGTTACCCTTGAACAGGTTCGTTGTTAAACTATTTAATAAATATGGGATACAACGTCTGATATGTCACTCAAAGTAAAAGAGACTGTAAAATATAGACGATGATAAAAGCACAAAGAATATAAGCAAGGAAAAAAGATACAAAAAATTCTTGAAAGATATAAATGTATATATGGTATTGAACACACCAGTTTGAGAAATGAAGATATTTCAAGATAAATATGTTTCTTTACTGGATATGAATTCAATTTACCCGCACAAGTGTCTCTGCAAGAAAAGGGACAAAAATAGAGTATTGTAACAAGAACAGATATTTTATCACAACTACCATATAGTTCGTCTTAATATAAGGAATTTAAACCAACAAATAATGTATTATTTTCATTGCTTTATCCTCTTAAACACAAATATTTGCTAATTTTCAATTATATTAATTAGAAATTTTAGGTCTTCAACATATTAAAAATAAATCTAAATATTAATAAATTTGTGAAAGATAATGCCCATTATTTCTAAAATACCACATAGCCATCTTATTTCTTCGAAATGTAACGTTAATAATCAAACAATCAATTAAATTAAATTTAAAATATTAATTATAAAACAATGTATTTATCTATAGAAAAGATTTCCATACATACAAAAGGGAAAAATGCGTCATTTATCATTTCAAAGGATCTATTATTTAGCAACATTACACTAGACGAAACAGGACCGACCCTATAATTTTGAACTACCTGATCTATAACTATGTCTCTTAACATCTCCACCACTACAGAAAAGTAACTGAATACCGACTAATGATTAAATCTTTATTTAAATTCGATATATCACAATTTAAATAAATTTCAATTACAATTTATAATAAATGCAACTACATTTCCTACTCACTGATATAAACTCATACCCCCTTTTTTATTGTGTTTGAGAAAACATTACTTATATATCTATCCATCTATATCTATATCTATAAATATATATATATATATATATATATACATATATTGTACGGGGGAAGGTTGGATCCGTAAAATATATTTAACCCTAATTTTGCTGGTCCTAATTCAGCAACAGCCTTAGAAATAAATCATAATAGGTCTTCATTTTAGTCCATTGACTCCTCTGGTTTCTTACATTTTAAAATTCTAACTCTGTTTCATGCTATACATACGTTTATTTAATTCTTGTAGAATATACTTTTCCCTCATTTTTTATAGTTATGTTTCTTGAAATTTGGTTTGTATCTTCTAGCTTTGTTAGTGGTATAGTTTAATATTATCATCTTATTATACTATATATATATATATATAGATATATATAGTATAATAATAATAATATATATATATGTGTGTGTGTGTGTGCGTGCGTGTAAAAGAAAATGAAGCTTACTTCAATATTTAATTCAATGACCAATGGAAAATTAACATGAACTTGCTGGAAGAAATGAAATCAAAAGAATAAAATGCAATAATACTAAAATTTAAAAACAATGCGAGCTTTACTTTCAAAACTAAATAGATAACGATTCAACTCACTGAGCTATAAGAAACCTTACTCTATTTTTTATGCCTAAAATGTCTGCACCAAGTAAATAAAAAAGAGAAAAACATTTTAAAGTACTGAAATTTATCAAGAATGAACCTTCCAAAAAATAATCCCGTGGAACAAAATGCCAAGATCTTGTCAGGCTCTGTTATCAAATGTACAACTCAGATTAATTGTACACTACATTGTTTAACCACAGTCTCAAGTATAACATTGTGTACTTGCAGACAGATTAGTAGGATGAAAAAAAATAGTCACCTTTCCTAACACCTTTACAATACATAAAGTTTCCTTTTTCCTGACTTTGTGTTGCAACCACACATCTCCTTTCAACAAGGCACTATTTCTTTGTGTAACTCATTGTAAACGGGTGATGACGATAAAGAAAGTTTCGTGACCTTTTCGAACACCTTTCACATTTACAAACCTTTTGGATGCCTACCACAATTAATTAATTCAAAGGAGATGGGTTATTTTAAGGATTGAAACAAAAGGGTTTTTTTAGTTGTATTTTTATGCAAGATATAGTCAACTTGTAAAGTAGTTCTGTTATTTTTAAGCATTTTTATACGGATGTTTCATAAAACAGAACTTATTCGTAATTTTTTTATTACAAAATATTTGAAAAGATGTCTTCTAATGAAAAAATTTCCAAATAGTAAAAAATATGCATTAAGTTAAATTATGTGGGATTTTTAAATTTTTTATCGAAGGAATGATCACAGCAAAATTTTTCAATTAGGAACTTTAAAAGAAGTAAGAAGACCTGAGGACTAGCTTTCAGAGACAAATGTTTAAATCTTAAGATATCTTTTTGTTAATGAAACAGTGTTTTAATATATGATATTGATTACATCTTACCAATAAGAGAATAAAACATCTCTATTTATGTATAATGCTATTATTCAGGTTAAGTATTGGTAAATTCAAAGGCTTACGGTAATGATAACAGTATTTCAAACAGTTCATACATGAAATGAAAAAACATTATTATTTTATTCATGTCATTTATAATTTTTATTATACTATGATTTATTATGTTAAATAATTTTAAATTCTTATATCTTATGATACATAGAATTTTATCATTTTTTTACAATAATATTGCAATCTATGCATTATTTGCTACGCATTTTTATTATTTTTCTGTATATTTGATTAAATTGCTTATTTCCTAGTATGTGTTATATAGTTTTCTTTATATTTTTTTCATTTTATAGTGTTATTTATCATTAAATCATAAAAGTATATGAGAGTATTATATGTTATCACAAAATTACATGCATGCAAAAATAATTTTATTTTACATCTTATAATAAGTATGGAACAAAGGGTCTATAAAAATGGAAGGTTTTATCTTAGAACGAATCTATGATCTTAACTACAATATCAAAATTACCCTGGGGGGGGAGAAGAATCTTTAAGAACCCCTAGTTTAAAGGGTAAGAAATTGTTTACCCACACAATTTAAAATTCAAAAATGAGAAAATATAGTTTAATATACTATGTGAGTACTTGAATATATATATGGGGCAGTTTTATTACTGCTTCCACGTTAAAATATTTTATTTGAATAAAAATGTTTTTTCTTGCTTTATAAATTAATTTTTGTTTCTTGTTCTTCAATATCTGTACAAAAGAAGCCAGAGGAAATAAAGAAGAATGCTTCTTTCGCGTTTTAATATAAAGTTCGAATTTACCACGCATTAACAAAAGGAATTGACTAATTCCTTTTATTTTGTTCGAATGTGGAAATTAATAGTGATGTGGGATAAGAAGGAAAGAAATTTATTCCAAATCACAGGATAGGCTGACGTTTGAGGCTGCACAAATTCTTTTAAAAATTTAACATTGCATCTCCCAAGAACTTAGATTGATTGGTTGAATTGAATTAAAGTCACTCTGGAAATATACAAGAGTAATCGAATTTGGAATCTTAAATCGTTGATCAAATTATACAAATACCTGTGCTGGTATTTAATTTGATTAAATTTTTCTACACCACATGAGGATAGAGACACAGTTTTTATTTTAAAATCTCACAGTCGTCGTAAGCCCAGGTGACGGGCTCTTAGAAAATCGAGACTTGAACCCACGGTTCTACACGAGCATTGTTGTTGCACAGTTTGAGAGTATGACTCTCAAAGTTAGTGAATTTCGAAGTTTTTGTGCAAACGTACAGTATCTCTGACACACACATACACAAAATGAAAATTAGTGAGTAGCTTGAAAAAAGAGTGGATTTGGCAACAACTATCTTGATGATATCTTCCCACACCCCTCATGTATTCATGAAGCCACTTTCGACGCAACCCATCACGCCAGTGGGACTACTGCGTTACTGAGTGAACACTGCAACTGCATTCCGTAGGTAAAAAGGTCGAATGAACATATTTTCTTGTGAAACTTAAGAAATAAATCAGTCACGAAAACGTTTCATATTTTAACGGAGGCTTATAGAGATGAAACTTCGTGCCGTGCACATGTGTTCGAATGATATAAGCAGTTTTCAGGGGGAAGGGACAGTGTGGAAGATGATGAACGAGCGGAGCTGCCCAAGGTAAGCAATTACAGACCAAAATATTGCCAAAATTCATCATATGAGTGGTTTCCATTCACATCAAACTGTTAATCAACACTACTACATTGAAGTACTAAAAAAACTAGGAAGAAAAGGGCAGAATTGGGGAGTGATTGATGGTCATTGCACCAATGCAATGCACCCGCTTGCACGACCCTATCTATCAAACAGTTTCTGCCCAGCAAAAACATTACTGTGATAGGGCATCCTCCTTATTCCCCTGATTTGGCGCCATGAAACTTTTTCACATCTTACAATTAAATCTTGCTTAAACGGAACCGATTTTACCTGAGTTAAAGAGGTCGAGGCAAAAACGGAGAATCTCCTGCAGGATCTTCCTCGTTTCAGAACTGTTGCCAGCAAGGACTGCACCAAATGCAAAAGTGTGTGAATATGCTGAATACCTTGAAGGTCATAATGTTCACAGATAACTGATTCTGTACGTACAATGATTTATTAGACCTGTCTCTTTTTTTTTGTGTGTCTCATAACTTGTATACTATTATTTAAAAATCCTTAAAAATAATTCATAATGAAATTTTTATATTAAATTTGCCCATAAAAATTGAAAGAAATTTTCCTAAATGTGATTTAGAAATAAACATTGACTGTTCAAATTGAATAATAAGATCAGTATATTATGTTTCCAAAAGAAGTTAAAGCAATAAATTGTAATAATAAAATCAATATAATAAAAAAATAAAATTATTTCATTTTTCAATTTCTTTCACAAGAAAGACCTTTTTTAACTAATATATTTTTAAAAGTTTTTTACAACACAAAAAAATACAATGCATTTGTATTTCGAATATAAATTTTAAATTAATACTTGTATGAGATAAAAAAAAATTCTCATTTTATGGAATTATAAACACAGTTTTATTTAAAATCCCAAGAGTGAAACGAAAATGCTTGCGCACAAAATAATTTAAATTCCTCTTCAAAATTTAATTCCTTTCAGTATTTATTAAAATACAATTTTTCAAAGAACAAACTTTCATTGGAAACTATTTAAAAATATTATTTTTGTTTAAAAAAAACTATCACAACAGTATTAATTCTAAATAAACTATTCCATTAAAGACGAATTGATACTAAATATTTATTTTTTATCAATGTAAATTCTTAAGATTCAGGCATTTTTCACTTTGTAATTTAAATCCTCTATATTATTTTCTTTTATCGCTTTCACCTTCTTATTATATATAACTCATAAATCCAATAATTGAATTTCGTAAATTTATTTTAATTTTTTTTCTCTTTGCCAAGTATTTTTCTCTCTGAAAGAATTTCAGGATTATTATTATTTAAACCAGAAAAAAAAAATCAGAAAAAGGTTTTATCTTTTTTTTATTTTATTAATTCACTATTTACATTCTTTTTTCGATTTCAATTGGTTTCATATTTTGTTTTTAAAAAAAATTGTTCTTTTTCAAATTATTGCATTTTTCAAAGTAGATTCTATTTAACCGCGAGTTACAGTTACAGTTATAGTTTTTGTGGGATTTGGAGCAACAAAGGCTAATATCCCCATAACCGCGAGTATTTGCCTCTAACATTTAATAAGAATAAAATCCTTTAAGTTTGGCTGAATAATTACTTCGTGAAAAAAAAATTCTTATTGAAGAAAAGACTTGTTACTTTTAAATTATGATATGTTGTGCAAATATATAATCTTCTTCATTTGTGGCACATTACTCTATTGAGAAATGTATTAAATAAGGAAAAAATTGAGAATTTTAGCCGAGTGAAAAGAAAGTTACGAGTTTGTGGATGGAGTTATTGCAGTCAATCATACTCATTTGTGATATCACTAAAGACACATCATATTTAGGTCTGATGTACTATATTAAATCTGCCACAAGGCCAAAAATTTTCTCATTGGTGAGGTGTAGAAGTTTAGAGAATAGAGTGACAACTCGAGTGTCGACCTCGTCTCTGGATAGTGGCTCAAAATTATGAGGTCTATCATGAATAGCCCTGGAGCTGTTGCTATGGTGGTTGCTGCAAATTATATATGAGTGAAAAGAAAATCAGAAAATGGAGCTGGAGATATGAAATAAATATTGAACAGTAGAGCATCAACTATCCGAATCAATTTTGACCGAACACCATTCGGATACGCGATTGTTCGGATAATCCATGCAGTATATGAAACCGCAATATATACGAATATGCAAGAAACGTGCTTGAAGAAAAAGCAAAATAAGTTCAAAATGTCGCAATTTTACCTTTATTGCGGAAAATAATCACTTATTTTTCGTTGTACCATTGTAGACTTTCGTTTTTTCGCTGCAAGGTCTCTGGTTACCTTGCGCAGCAGTAGTAGAGTAGGAGAGCACTCTGATTGTTGTTCGTACCATTCCATAGCTATCTCTAACGCAGAAACGCGTCAATATTTGATGGACCCTTGATACTTTTGTTGCTGTTGTCCTCGTCTTCATCCGTTTCATTGTCGACAGGGTCGGATTCTTCTTGCACGGAAATTACAATCTCGTCATCATTTAGCATTTGAAATCCCCAATCTTCTGCAACGCATGCCATCCATGTTTCTTCATCGACAAAACTCAACAAAAGAGCATGTATACACCCCTCACTTCGAAACAAACTGACCTAATATTCCACGCAGATGTTTACCAAATCACACAACTGAAATTCTCCAAATATCCCCACCTTCGATTTTCCCGTCAATTTTGGCTTCACGTGGAACAACTGTTGAGCATTGCACTGTTCGAACCGTATCCGGACTTTGGTCCGGATATTTGACGCTCCGGATAAGAAACGTTCGGATAAACGACGTTCTACTGTATGTAACTGTAGAAAAACTTACTGAACAATTCTGGTGATAGTATGGTTTTGATTTGCATCGTAATTCGGAGCAAAACGATAGCTATTAGTGACGGACTTTGTAATTTTGAGTGGTCGCAGTAGCCTAGTGGTCAAGATCATGCACTCGAGGCTGGAGTGTCATGAGTTCGAGCCAAGTAGGACTGCAGACCAGCCGTGCAGAGGATGCCAATGCACGTTAAATATGTCAAGGCTCAAACATCTTCAGTTTGATGTGGAGTGGAAGTTAGAATGGGGGTTGGGTGCCAGCTCATGAGTCGTCCTCGTCACTTGACTATGGTTCAAAATTACGTGTTCCGTCGCCAAAAACCTTCGTGAAGCTGAATAGTGCGACGTTAATATTCACTCACTCACTCGTGATTTTGAGCTCAATCAAGTGACCCTTTCTCCGAATTTCCACACCACATTAAGGTCCTGTAGCCTCGATAGATTAAACATTCATCAGCCCCTCTACACGACGAGTCTTCAGTGGCATTAAGTTTTGAACCCGCGATTCAACAATGTCGTCCTCGAGTTTGTGACCATCACCACTCGACTACTGCGGCCACCTGAAAATTTCTGAATAAATGGATATAAGATTTTATCCATCGTCATTTATTGAGGAAAAGTATTTTAAATCTGAATATATATATGTTTCACAAAAATGTTACAGACATTCCCTGCTATAGTATTTCACAATTTAATTTATTCCTTGAATATTTTTCGTTCAATATACGATAAAATACTTTTGCAATCTATCACATGCATATAGAAGGCACTCGTGGGCGTCAAAGTAAATTCTCTCATCGTTTTCTCATTAATGTTGGATGGAAATCTCTGTCCCATATATATAGGAATAACGATATATTAAATTAAAATAGAAGGGATTTATTCTTCTTCTCCTTCAGCGAAATTTATTTAATTAAAATCTAGGTTGAATTAAGTATTTTTGAACGATAAAATGAATGAAAAGGTAACAGTGTATTGCAAATAGTAGATAATTGGGAGAAATATTTGTTTTTCAAGGAATAAATAATGAATGACTAAACTATTAAAACTTGTTTGATAGATTTTGTTTGTTTTTAATTTTATAGCGATAAATATACGTACTTAACATGTTTTAGAATACGAAATTTGTTTTATGCAGGTTGTTTGTTATTGATTACTTCTAATTATTGCCTTCCATTAGAAACAACAAGACACCTATTGATGACGTACTTCGTAATTATGAATTACAATCAAATAACGATTACTAAATCTTAGCTTGCATTCCATTGTTCAAATTTCCACACAACGTCAAGTTTTAGTACAGAAGTAATGTTTATAAAAGGTTTCTCTTGGATTGAAGGAGTGAATATTAACGTCGCACTGTTCAGCTGCACGGCTTTTGGCGACGGATCTCGTAATTTTGAACAATGGTCAAATGACGAGGACGACATCTGAGCTGGCATCCCTTCTCCCTAAACACCACACCACACCAACGGGAGAACGTTTGAGTTCTCGACAACATGAAACGCTTCCCTAAACGGGAGTCTTCAGCAGTACTGCTCTCTAACTCATGACACGCCAGCCACGAATCCGTTACCTTGATCACTAGGCTACCGCGGCCACCTTGGATTGAAAACGAAACTCTTTAACTTGTTAACTTTGTACTTTCTCAAGTAAAGTAAGAAGTGCATTTCATATATCAGACATGGGTGCAAGTATAAAAAGACTGCCACTGAAAAACCTTAAAAGCTACTTAATTTCTACAAAATTTCGAAGATTTTCTTACATCAATAGATGTTTAGGAAAAATAATTATCTTTTCCTATGTTTTTTTTCTTCAACATTTTTCAAAAACCAAATAAAATTTGCCTAGAAAAACTCTTATTGGACCAGTTCTGACATATGCATCTAAGACTTGGACAGTAATAAATCCGAAAGAAAATCGAATGGCATCGTTTGAGCGAAAATTACTTCGAAGTCTACTTGGAGCTGTAAACGAAAACAATAGCTGAAGAAGAAGATACAGTTTTAAATTATATAGAATTTATTAACAGTCTTACATCATTAAATACATAAAAATAAATAGAATGAATTGCATGGTCCATTTAATTCGAATGCCAGATGATAATGTTGTCAAAAAGGTACTGCAGTTCAGGCTCACAGGAATTCTTTAGCGTGGGAGACCAAGGCTGAAATGGACATTCCCAGTGGAATCAAACTTATGGATTATAAATGAGAAAACTTGGTGAACAAAAGTAAATAAGAGTTCATTATGGAGGAACCTTCAAAGAAAGGCACTGACCCATGAGGGCCTGTCTTGCCAGATATGATGATGATAAAAATGTGCCCAGAATGAAAATGAATGGTTAAAAAATTTTTTTGATAAATTAATAGAACTTGTATACAGGGTGTTGCCGAATTCGACCAATTAATTCAGAGGGGTGATAGTAGGCAGCATGGAGATGACAAATCTACATAGAACACATGGGGTCGCAAACCACATTTAGTGGGAGTAATGCGCAAAAACAGTTATGAAGGGTTTGATGTATAGTGGAATGAAAAAAGGCAACAAGAGGTAAGAAATACATTTATTAGACGTAAAGCATGTTTACAATAGGAGCAATGCATCAGAGCTCGATGTCAGAAATGCACCCAGAATTGTTTGTGAACGCATCCAACAATTTTTCGTCCGTCAGTGTCGGCTCTGGTATGACCTACGCGGTCGCAAATTCGAACTATTTCTGTAAAAATAACTTGAACATTTCTGACGTCGAACTGTGATGCATTATTCGTATTGTAAACATGCTTTACGTCTAGTATAAGTATTTCTTTCCTTTTATTGGCCTTTTTCCTTCCACTATACATTGCAACCTTCATAACTGTTTTTAAACTTTCATAACTAATATAAAACTTTTCTTTGGATCTAAAATTTATAATTTTAGAATAATAAATTTTTATAAACTGAATTTATTTTGGAAATTAATATTGCTTTTCAAAGGTTTATATATATTTTTTTATAAATGAACATATATTTAAATTAAAAAATATATTGTTTATGCATTGAACTTAAAGAACACGATGGACTTATAGATAAATACAAAATCATATTTTCTATTATTTTCGTGTTTTGTAAAGTTAAAGCTTTTTCATGGAAATATGTTTCACTTTTTGTCACATATTTTTCTAACTACAAATATCAATTTTCCCCCCAAATATGAATTTTTTTAAAAATAATTATGATGAACAGAGAATGTATTTCTGAAACTAGACTCTAAAAACATTCACTTCTGTAATCTGTTTACAAAAGCTTCAACTTTTTATGCCGTTTACAATGTTAAATTTCTTTAAAAGGGGTCTCGGGGATGTTCATTTTGTCTCGAGGAGTGAAAAAATAAATAATTTTCAAACAGGTATATTCTTTTAAGTTTAAATTAAATAATTCCAATCTTGTACACATTATTTAGAAAGGATTATAGTTTCAAAAAAGTACATAATATTTAAAATATAATCATAATTTAAAAAATTATAAGCATATGCAAATAAGAAATAATTTTGTAA
>BMAO01018771.1:0-36564 GCA_019973975.1 Trichonephila clavata | reverse complement strand
TTTGGTTAATATCATTTTTGTTGTTTGTTAGTTTAATATTTGTGTTGAAATAAGTTTCACGTTTAAAAAACAAATAAGAGTATTTTGTATAAAAGTAAGGAAAATTTATGCTCATGCTTTTAAACATAATCCCTTTGCCTTTCCCAAAAAGTATAAATTGCATAACTATTCATTGTAATAGTCATTTCAATCAAGTTCTGTTCGTCGGTAACAATGTATCAAGATTTAGCAGCGTTTTACGAAAATCCCGAAGTTTCAAGTAGCTTCGGAGGTGTGGAGGCATTACATCGCTCTTTAAAAGGGAAATATAGTAAAAAAGATGTAAAGCATTGGTTATCACAGAAAGATGCTTACACTCTTCATAACCTGTTCGGCATAAGTTTCAGCGGAATCGAGTATTTGTAAGTGATATTGATCGTTCAGTTTTCAAGTGGATTTAGTCGATATGCAATCTTTAGCAGAATTTAATAAGGGTTATAAGTATTTGTTAACTTGCATTTGATTTATTTTCAAATTTGCATGGGCAATTCCTCTGAAAGATAAATTTGGAAAAAGTGTAAAGTCTGCGCTAGAAATTATTTTTAAAAGAAAGGAAGCCTAAAGTGTTGCAAACAGATGCCGGTAAGGAGTTTTTAAATAAAGTAGTTCAAAATTATTTGAAAAATATGAGTGTAAAATTTTTTTCTACAAATAACGAAACTAAAGCTAGCGTAGTTGAAAGGTTTAATCGGACGTTAAAAACAAAAATGTGGAAATATTTCACTGATTTAATACTAAAAATTACATTGACGTCATTGATAAATTAATGCACAGTTATAATCACTCGTATCACCGTTCAATTAAAATGGAGCCTGCTTCTGTAAGTAGGCATAACAGGAAGCAAGTATTAAATAATTTATATGGTGATCTAAGAAATGAGAAACCTAAAGCCCCTAAATTTAAAATTGGCGATGTTGTGCGCATTAATAAGCAAAAACTTCTCTTTGAAAAAGGATATGAACAAAACTGGAGTCGAGAACTTTTCGCAGTTTATGAAATCGTGCAAAGAATTCCGATCGTTTATAGATTAAGAGATTTACAAGGTGAAGAGATTAAAGGTACTTATTACGAAGCAGAATTACAAAAAGTTGTCGACTCTGGTTTCTATCCTGTAGAGAACGTCATCAAACAAAGAAAAAGACGAGGAATCACTGAATATTTTGTTAAATTTTTAGGTTATCCTGAAAAGTTTAATGATTGGGTGACTGATATTCAAAAAGTATAAATAGTTAAATTTTTTTCTTACGGACTCATTTTCAAAATGTCTTTCTACGTAACATTACCTTCTGATAGCTCTATGCATTTCTTTCCAGAAAACAAAATATCTCATTTCAAAACTCAGTTACCCTCCCCCGTTTATTTAAATGGTGAATGGGAAGTGGGATTGTCTGAAATCATCTACCCTCATTCTTGGCTTAACGTAAATGAAACTAACAATTATTTTCGATACAAAGTGGGTGACGGTAATATTTCTTCAACCGTTAAGCAAACAATTGATGTGGGGTGTTATGAAACAATGTTTGATATTATATCAGCCATACAGCTTGCTTTACCAAAAAATCCTAGTCGGTTCACAATAACTTACAATAAAGCATCGAAACGGGTGAAAATGAATGCGATTCGAGGTAGCAGTCTTCATTTAGAGAACTTAGGAGAATTGTTAGGGTTCAAACGCAATGCAATCATAACGGGTAATATGAAAAGCGAATTCGTTGCTGATGCATGGTCTAATTTTTCGGTTTTTTACGTTTACTCGGATCTAATTTCACCTCAAATTGTGGGAGATACACAAGCTCCTTTATTACGAATCGTTCGAACTAAAGGTGAAGACGGGGAAACGATTAGTCAATATTATGATAGACCTCAATACTTACCTTTAGTGAGACACTCGTTTCAGACGATTCAAGCTGAACTGAGACTCAATTCAGGTGATTTTGTTCCCTTTGAAAGAGGTAAAGTGATCATAGTGCTTCATTTTCGCATGAGACAAATACTATAAATAAAGCAGTGCTTTTCTCATACCCTCATTTGAAGATAAAAGCGCCAAGATGAGCTTACCATACGTTTGCTGTACTAAAAGATTTGAGGACCATTATGCAGGTCAGATCGGCTCGGGTCTGACTCATTACAAGGGCATTAGTTTTCAAAAGGGTTATGGAATCGGAGGAATATTTCGCCGATTGTTTAGAGCGGCCTTACCTTTTTTAGTAAAAGGAGGTAAAACTATTGGAAAAGAAGTATTAAGGACAGGGAGTCGTGTTGCCTCTGATGTATTGTCAGGAGAAAAATTTAAAGAAGCCGTAAAAACAAGAAGCAGAGAAAGTGGGAAAAAATTAGCTCAGAAAGCTATTGATAGAGTTCAATCTATGGTGGGGAAAGGACAGTATAAAAGAAAGTGTAAGAAACAGAAAAAATTCATTTCATCCAAAGCACGTAAAGTGAGTGTACGCGATATTTTCGATTCGTAAAAATGGCATTTATTCTCAAAGATTCTCCTGAATGTGTTAAATCTGAATTGGAACTTTTCAACTTACCCGGTACTCAAACAGTTATTCAAGATGGGCAGTGGAAACAATTTCACCCTCTTTCTAACGTTTTCGATAACGCACCTGTAGAATTTCACATTTCTGGAAGTGCAGAAGATTACATAGATCTCAGTCAAACACAATTATATGTAAAAGCGAAAATAGTAAAAGTGGACAATACACCTATTACTAAAGATGATACTATAGGACCTGTGAATTTATTTCTACATTCATTATTTTCTCAAGTAGATGTATCCTTAAATGATCGCGTGGTTTCCAATTCCAGTAATACATATCCCTACCGATCTTATATTGAAACTCTCTTAAACCATGGATACGACAGCAAAACTTCCCAATTAACGGCTGAACTATTTTACAAGGATTCTGATGATGGTCTCAAGAAAAGAACTGAATTTTTTAAAGAAAGTGCAACTGTAGACATGATTGGTTGCATACATTCAGATTTATTTCATCAAGATCGTCTTTTACTCAATTTAGTGGATTTAAAAATAAAATTAATACGAAGCAAACCCGAATTTTGTTTGCAAGGATCTGTAGGATTTAAAGTTGTTTTGGATCATGTTTCTTTATTCATACGAAAAGTTCGCGTGAATCCTGGAGTTATTCTTGGTCATGCGAAAGCGCTGGAAAAAACAAGTGCAAAATATCCCATTAACCGAGTTCTGTGCAAAGTGTATTCGATTCCTAAAGGAAGCATGTCTTTTATTCAAGATAACATATTTTCAGGCCAAATGCCGAAAAAAGTTTTTGTAGGATGTGTTGATAATGAAGCTTTTCACGGCGCATTTTCAAAATCTCCCTATGAGTTTAAACATTTTAATTTAAATTTTGTTGGAGTGTATGTGGATGGACAACCGGTGCCTCACAATCCATTAGAACTCGATTTTTCTAAAGATCAATACATACGTGCCTATCAAACTCTATTCGTTGGGACAGATCGAATGGGTCAAGACAGAGGTATATTTATTTCTAGAAAAGAATATAAAGATTCAAATACATTATTTGGATTTAACCTCTCACCAGATTTATGTTCCTCAGGAGAACATTTAAGTTTGATAAAACATAGCAATTTGCGATTAGAACTAAAATTCAGCAAATCTTTAGAACAAACCGTATGTGTTATCGTTTTCGCCGAGTTTGAAAATTTAATCGAAATAAACAAATCGAGAAATATCTTGTATGATTTCGGAAATTAAAGAATGGATGGAATGCAACTGTTTACAGTCTTATCTCAAGAGAAGGCCACGTCCCCCTATTTCCAAGGTGTTTATTCTAGAGATACAATCCCTCCTCTGCAAGAAAACATGTGTGCTATTGTAAATTCTGATGACTCATCGCAGCCTGGAACCCACTGGTTAGCATTATTTGTGAATGATAAAAGAGAATTAGAATTTTATGACTCGTTTGGACAACCTCCTGCATTCTATAACATTAGTACTACTACCTATTTAGATGTATTATGGAATTCCAAAGTGTTTCAATCACCAACATCCAATGTTTGTGGACAATACTGTATTTACTTTTTATTCAAACGCAGCCAAGGCTATTCTATGCATTATATTTTAAATCAATTGTATATAAATGATTTTATTATGTATCAATTTGTAAAGAAGCGATATGGTGTAAGATTTGTGTTTAGAAAATAAAAAAATAAAAAAAATGGAATGAAACTAAATATTTGTGTCTTTTATTTTTTTTCTATTATATTCTTTTATTTTTCCCTAAAAAAATTACTATTTTTTTTCTATGATAAATTTTTTTTTCTCAAAAAAAAATTAATATAATTTTTATAATAATTTTCCCCTTAAAAAATTAAATTTTTTTCTATGATAAAATATTTTTGTTCCCTAAAAAAATTAATATTTTTTTTCTATGATAAATTTCTTTTTCTCAAAAAATTAATATAATTTTATTTAATTATCATCTATTTGAAACTTTTAAATTTTATTAAATAAGTATATTTTCACCTGCAAAAGAAAACTGTTCAAATCATAAAGAGACATTTTTTTTAAATCAAATGATTATCATTTATTTCAAAGTTTCAACCATGCATTTCTGCGAGCATACATTATTGGTTTTTTGATAATTTTGTTATTCTTATACAATTTTTTATTTACATCTAGATGTTTCGGTAAATTTACATCATTCAAAGCACTTAAAAATACATATCTTCCTTCAGGTGCCGATTTTCGGTTCCGTAGAAAATCATTTACGAGGAATACAATATTACTTCCTGGAATAACAGTATTTTTGTAAATAATTTCACCATCAGAATTCCAACTGAAAGATTCTTGAAGCTTTAAAAACTGGAAAATATCTTTTGCTTTTTCTTTATACCTAGGTGGAACAATTCTAAAAATTTTATCCTCTAACACTCCTTTTTCTGTCTTCACATTCTGCCCTTTCTCTGTCTTAACTATTGAACCTTTTAGATTTTCGTTTAATGATTCCATTTCTTGATTTTCCGATACAGATGTTTCAGTTGGAATTGATTCGGACTCTTTTCGATTTTCAACAGAAAAATGTGTATATTTTTGTAAAACTTGTAGATAGAGTATTGCTTTTTCTTCTTCAGTTAAATCCTTATTATGGAGAATGTTTTTCATACGTTGATCAAGTTCCGATAAGTGTTCCGCTACTTGAGCTCTTTCTTCGGGTACCAGTACAAATTTTTTGCTAAATTCCATTTTGAATTAAAGAGCTGATAACGGAAATAGCTGCTGGTAATAAAATAGATAGGAATCCTTCTCCTTTTTGAATTAAAATTTTCTTTTTCTCGTAAAGAGGTGTTTTTTTGTTAGA
Source organism: Trichonephila clavata (assembly GCA_019973975.1). Taxonomy (NCBI): domain Eukaryota; kingdom Metazoa; phylum Arthropoda; class Arachnida; order Araneae; family Nephilidae; genus Trichonephila; species Trichonephila clavata. The sequence goes on along the minus strand of BMAO01018771.1, from coordinate 31,177 downwards.
AAGCTTTCTTAAGCTTTCTTTATAGGGAGATAAGCGATTTTTTTTAATTTTAGTCAACGATATGTTACCACATAAAACATTCAGCACGCACTCACACAAAGTTTTTATTTCTTTCTTTGAACACTTTTTCAAAATAGATTTTGAGTTTTTTGTTTTAGAAATTAATTTTAAGAGCTCTAAAGTTTGTTCAGAACACACTGGCATCTTGCGAACTAATGAATATTCATCTAACAATTTGAATCTATTTATTTGTTTCAAAGTAATGGGTTATCGAGGTTGATATACATAAAAAACATCTCCAGGAAACATACCTGTGCGCACACGCAAGGATTCATCAGTTTCAGGTTTTAAATCAATAAGTAAGTATCCGTACGGCTTTGATGTGGTATCTGTGTAACATTCTTGAAAAAATTTCACTTTACGAGGATATAATTGGCGCCCTAAATGTGTAATTTGGGATTGATCTCTTCGATTCTTAAATAATACAAGATAATGAGCGTTTAAGGAAATTTCTCTAATTTCTTTCCCTTTATGAAAAATATTCTGTACCACAAAAATTATACTCAAATTTCTGTGATGTGAATATTTTACAAATAATTTTGTTAATTGGGGATCATTCCCTAACTCGCCCATAAGATCATCTATAACAATTAACGCATCCGAATACTGGTGCACATTAGATGGAATACCTTCATGAAAGGAAATATTCGACATTTCTTCATATAACTTTTGATAAACCCCATAACACCAAACTATTTTTTTAGGAAAAGGTTTAATCATTTTATTTTCAATTAATTTTTTAACGAACTGACTTTTACCGCTACCAGATGGTCCAGCCAAGATTAAAGTAAATGGATGAACCAATTTGAGAGAATCCATGATTAAACTAATAATTTTTATCAATGCTGCTGCTATTTATACTACGAGACAGTTAATTCTATAAATTTTATTTTGCGTGATAACAAAAAGAAAATTCATAAATTCTTATCCCTGCCCATAATCATATTATGTTGTATCCTGCATTTTCAAGTTTTGATTCATTATCAGATAAAAGTGAGACCATTCAGTACAGTATTTTCTCATAGTATTGTAACAAGGTAGCATTGATCCCCTATTTATGTCTAGTTTGATGGATTAGAGCAGCTTGGAGGCAAAACACGTGGTTTTCATTGTTTCGTCTCGACGTCAGTGGGTCTGTGGTTTGAATGGGCAGGACGAAACCCCCCTGCTGATCTATTCACATACCCTGTCTGACTTTGTAGACTGACGCCTCGGAAAACGGTGGGTGGTAAGGGGTCGGAGCGTGACGTGTGCAGATTTCCACTGCGCCAACCAATGAGAAGTGATGAGGGACGTGTACTATCCACCCCCCAGGAGTTTAAAAGGAGACCGCGTTGATAACATGTTTCAAATAGCCCATTCGCTCCGTCGAATATATGTACAGTGCCTGATCGTCACAGTGTAGCAGAACACAAAATTTGTTTGAAGATTTAGTAGTGAGTAGCAACGTTCTAAAATTTCTACGGCTTCATTATGTCTACTTGCAATATTTGTGGAAAAAACTTCGTTCGGCAAAGTGATTTAAAACGACACATTGACTCTGTGCATTCAACAGAGAAAATTGTATGTGAGTTTTGTGATACATCCTTTACCCGTAAAGACAACTTATTGAATCATTTGAAAAATAAAAGCTGCGAAAGAAAGTTGGAGAATGAAGCGGGAAAAAGAAAGAGAGTGGATTTGTCTGTTTCAAATAGGAAAAAGAAAACACAGTTGTCCACATCTGCTGAAAACTCTACGGCTGTTCCTGAAAACTCTACGACTTCCCCAGAACATTCTGATGCAGTTCCTGAAACCTTTACGGCCGTTCCTGAAAATTCTACAGCTGTCCCAGAACATTCTGCTGCTGTTCCTGAAAATATCTCCTTACCACCAAAAGAAAGAGAGAGTGCTTTTCAAAAAGCTTATAAAACATTTGATCTCCATAATAACGATAGTTCACTGGGGATAAAAGAGTTTCTACTCTTGAGAAAAGAAGAGACACTCTTAATTTTTCACAATGAACTCAAAACTTACAAATCCTTGAAAGTGAGTAAATGGGTTCATTGCATTTACTCGAAAGCGACAGATGCCGGAAAAATGATAAAAAACGTTGAATTTAAAACGCCGAATAATGAAGTATTACAAGGAACTAATCTCGCCAGCCTTTATGACAACATGTCTGAGAAAATAGTGAAAGAAAGTGAGGATTTCGAGGGTAAAGACTCGGGCTGGACACTGGACGAAATCTTAAGACTCGAAGTCCGCACAAACCGTTATTCTCCATTCAGAGGTTCATCATCCTTCATCGAGGTGCCGAAGCAGATCGCTGAAACTAAGGCAATCATCAATGTCATCAATAATGAGGACTCTCAGTGCTTCATGTGGTCTATTCTCGCAGCTCTTTACCCCAACACCAGCAACCTCAACAAAACGTCAAGTTATGTCCCCCACATAAATAAGTTGAACTTTGATGGAATATCCTTTCCAACACCGCTTAACGAGGTGAAAAAATTTTCAAAAATGAACGATATAGGAATAAATATTTATTCTTTTGAAGAAGATTTAAAAATATTTCCTCTCCTCATCAGTGATATAGTGTGTGATAAACATATAGATTTGCTTTACGTAAAAAATGGAGAGTTTGGACATTATTGTTTCATTAAAAGCTTATCTCGACTTGTTTCCAAACAACTCTCAAAACATCATCATAAAACATTTATATGTAAAAGATGTTTAAGTGCTTTGCAAACAGAATACAAACTTCTTCAGCACAATGAGATGTGTATACATAAAAGTCCTGCAAGAGTAGTAATGCCGTCAGAAACTAGTAAGTTTTTAAAATTTAAAAATTTTCAACATTGTTTAAAAATACCCTTTGTTGTATATGCGGATTTCGAGTGTGTAACTAGGAAAACTGATACTTGTGGTCCTAATCCAAACTTTTCATTTACTAATATTTATGAAAAACATGTCCCGATAGGTTTTTGTTATTTTATCAGTTATCAAGGGGGGTATTATAAAGATCCAGTAGTATATAGAGGTATTGATGCCCCAAAAATTTTTATTGAAAAGTTAGAAAAAGATGCAATAGAAATGGATAATATTTATAAAAAACTAAAACCATTATTACCTCTTACTGAATCAGAAAAGCAATTGTATGATAATGCTAAAAATTGTTATGTTTGTGATCAAACCTTTCGCGAAAACAATATCAAGGTTAGGGATCATAACCATGTGACTCAAAAATTTAATGGCCCTTGTTGTAATAGTTGTAATTTAGCAATGAAAACCCCTAAATTTTTGCCTGTTTTCTTCCATAATCTTTCTGGGTATGACGCCCATATTTTTATTAAGGAGTTAGGATACGATAAAAAACAAATTAATTTAATTCCGAACACCGAAGAAAAATATATTTCCTTCAGTAAAAATATTTCAAATGATTTTCAGTTAAGGTTTTTAGATTCTTTCAAATTCATGTCTTCTAGTTTGGAAAATTTGATAAAAACACTAAAAAAAGATGAATTTAAATATATGAAACATTATTTTGATTCAGAAAAAATAGATTTACTTTTAAGAAAAGGAGTTTTTCCGTATGATTATTTTGATAGTTTTGAAAAGTGTAAAGATTCTTGTTTACCACCTATTAGCAAATTTTACAATAAACTAAATGAGGAGCCTATAAGTGTAGAGGATTATAATCATGCATGTAAAGTATTTAATGAATTTCATTTAAATAATCTTGGTGAATACTGTGATCTATATGTAAAAACAGATGTCCTATTGTTAACAGATCTCTTTGAAAACTTTCGGAAAATATGCATGCAAACTTATAAACTTGACCCCTGTTGGTATTTTACCACCCCAGCTTTATCATGGGATGCTATGTTATTACATACTAAAGTAGCTATCGAACTGTTCACTGATTACGACATGCTTCTTTTTATAGAAAAGGGTGTAAGAGGAGGTATAAGTCAGTGCTGCAATCGTTATGCTATAGCTAACAACAAATATATGTCTAATTTTAACCCAGATGATGAGATAAAATATTTAATGTACCTTGACGCAAATAATTTGTACGGTTATGCAATGAGTAAATATCTACCCTTAAAAGATTTTGTTTGGAGTGATAAAAATTTAACCGAACAGGATATTTTAAATTTATCAGATGAATCCGATGTAGGTTACATCTTGGAAGTAGATCTTGAATATCCCTCCGATTTGCATGACAAACATTCAGACTTTCCCCTTGCCCCTGAAAATAAGCCCCCACCTAATTGTAAAGAACCTAGACTTTTAACTACTTTGGAATCCAAAACAAAATATGTTCTCCATTATTCTAATTTAAAGCTATATTTAAAATTAGGGTTAGTCTTGAAAAAAACTCATCGAGTTTTAAAATTTTTTCAATCTCCTTGGCTTAAAAATTACATAGATTATAATACTAAATTAAGAACTAAAGCTGTAAATGACTTTCAGAAGGATTATTACAAACTAATGAATAACAGCATATTCGGGAAAACGATGGAAAATGTAAGAAGAAGAGTAGATATACGTTTATGCTCAACAGAAGAGCAGGCTCGAAAGTTAATAGCGAAATCAAATTTTAATCGACGCACAATATTTTCTGAAAACTTAATGGCCGTCCATCTAAAAAAAACCCAAATCAAATTTTTGAAACCAATACAGGTAGGAATGGTAATTTTAGACTTATCAAAAGTTCTAATGTATTCTTTTCACTATGAGTACATGAAGCACCGTTACGACTCGAAAGTAAGGCTCATGTATACAGACACCGATTCCTTTATCTATGAAATAAAAACTGATGATTTTTACAGTGACATGAAAAATGATATTAACTTATATGATACTTCAGATTATGATAAAAACAACATTTACAATTTACCTCTAGTGAACAAAAAAGTCATCGGGAAAATGAAGGATGAAAACAAGGGAAATATTATGACAGAATATGTAGGATTAAAATCGAAAATGTATGCCTACAAAACAAACCATAAGATTGAAAAGCGGTTAAAAGGAATTAAAAAACAAACTATAAAAAATAAAATAACATTTGAGGACTACAAAGCCTGTCTTTTTAATCAAAAATTAAAATATGTTGACATGAACTTAATTAGATCCAAATTTCATTCAATACACTCCATAAAGCAAAACAAACTTGCTCTGTCCTATAAAGATGACAAAAGGTTTATTAATGATGATGGCATTACTACGCTTGCCCATGGACATTGGTCATTGATGAATTTAGACCTATTCGATGAGCAGTAAGACATAAAATCCAATGATGACACAATAATGTGATTTTTGTAATGTAAATAAAAGATTGTAATGTGAAATGGAATGCTGCTTTTGTAAATAAACAACTTACTTTGTATCTTTTTGTGTAATCCTTATACTGAAATCAATTTTATAATTTGTTGTTCTCCTGTAATGTATATATATATATATATATATACAATTGTAATGTAAAACGCAATACAAGATGTTGATTTCTGAATAAACAATTTACTTTGTATCTTTGCTGTGTATGTGTAATCATTATACCGAATTAAAATTTACAATTTGTTATTAAAACAATGTATAATAAATATTTTTTTTTATTTCTATTCAATTAAAAAATATTTTAACTAAATGGTTATTGCAATGAATAGTTATACAATTTATACTCTTTGGAAAAGGCAAAGAGTTTGCTTTAAGCACATAAACATAAATTTTTCCTTTCTTTTATACAAAATATATTTAAAATATCACTTATGCTTAACATACTAAGATAATTTGTTTGAAAGATGTATACTGATATTTATCTTTTAAAATGAAACTATTTCAACATAAATTAAACTAGAAAGCAGTATGAAAAAAAAATTAACACTATAACCGTATAAACCCCCCTCCCCCTTAATTAATTCAGATTTATAAAAATAAACTTTTTAAAGCCATATCTTGTCGGAAACTTATACAAAATATTTATACAGTATTTTTTTTTCTTTCTTTTATACAAAATATATTTAAAATATCACTTATGCTTAACATACTAAGATAATTTGTTTGAAAGATGTATACTGATATTTATCTTTTAAAATGAAACTATTTCAACATAAATTAAACTAGAAAGCAGTATGAATAAAATTAACAATATAACCATATTTATAAAAAAAAAATTATTCTTTTTGCTTCAGATTTATAAAAATAAACTTTTTTTAAAGCCAACAATGTATCCATCCGCTCTAAGCATTGAGATAATTTCTGACGTAGAATTCAGTCGCCGTCTTGTAGAATCAAGATCAGACAAGCTAAGACAAGTTCAATCGTAAACCGTTCACACGCTGATTACGAGTATTCTACGTCACATTTTTACTGTGTATGTGTAATCATTATACCGCATTAAAATTTACAAATTATTAAAATAATATAAGTGAAATATTTTTTTTTATTTCATTTTAATTAAGAAAATGTCGCCATCTGCTTCGCCTGCAAAATTAAATTCATGAGATTATAAACCTAAGTTTTCTTCAGGTCTGCATGCCTTCATAGGACAATGGTTAGCGTAACTGAAAAACTATTGTCCTATGGAGACATTTTGTTCTGGGGCTGTGAGTTTGAATCTGGATTTATTATTTTTTTTTATTTGAGCGTTATTTTTTCAATCATTTTAAAATCTAATAATTAGTGTATAGTTTAACCAATAGGTGGCGCCATGAGCACTTTAAACATTTCAATAAACTTTTTTTACACATTTAAAAAACAACTCAACTTAGCAGCAGGAGGGAAACAACTCAACAGCAGGTGAAAACAATCAACTCCCCCCATCAACTCGAAAACCAAAACCATAGCAGGAGGGAAACAACTCAACTCCACGCAGCATCCACAGAAGGGAAACAACTCCGCGCCTGCGCCTGTGCCTCCACAGGAGGAAAACAACTCAACTCTGCGCCTGCGCCTGTGCCTGCGCCTTTACCGCAGAACCGGCTTTTCTTACCTACTGATACCCATAAGATTATTTAATTTTTACTTATATTTTGTAACAAAATAATAGTTTTGTTTTATGTAGCGGATGACACTTGATGTTAATAAAGTTTTTTTAAATATTAATTAATTACTGGTTTTCGACACCAATTTAGAATCGTCTGCATTATTGTAACAGTGTAACTGCTAAAACAATGACAAACGTTGGCGTCGAAAACCGATTTTTCAGGCAAACCGGGTGGGCATTGTTACAACAATTCAGACAAATAATGCTTTTTTTACAATTCCTACTATTAATTCCCTCTCTCCCTATACACACACACACACATATATATATATATACTAGCTGACCCGGCCACGCGTTGCTGTGGCTTTGTTTTAATACGTTAGTTCAATATTATCCTAAGCTAATCAATACAGTCAAATTAATCATCGTTTATAATTTTGGAGGGTTGAAATAAAGTATAAAACAACAAATTATTTTAATTTTGCATTTCATTCATTTCCTATTTGAGTGTAGTGTAATGCATGAATTACTAACGAAGTCGTTAAGTAACAACATATGAAGATTTAATTTTATAAATGTGGTGAATAACGTTGATTCTTTGCAATTTTTAAAATTACTTTTATCATTTTGAAGTATAACCACAAATAATTTTAAGCAACTAATCGCTAACCGGTGCACAATATTTTTCGATAACCTGTATTTTTTTAACTCAAATAGATTCAACGGTTTCTGCACACGTGAGCATGTAACATCTAGTTGCCCATTCGAGAAAGATGGATTTTCTAAGTCCAAGTATCAAATGAATATTGTTCGGGTTTCAGATTCATTTATGGTCATCACGAAAGCCAAACGAATCGGGAGTTGAAGCCTTTTGAATCGTATTAGAGATTCGGATGGTATCAGTGGAGTACATAGCAACAGAATTCGTAGTAGCAGACCCGAATTTTCCTTTAAACTTTACAGTCAAAATGTTTGCTTCAAGAAGTTCCCGGTATAATTCTTTTGATGATCAAACTTGCACCGTTGAATTATCTAGGTGAATTTAAGTTACGCAGATAATAACCAGGGAACCAATCGAAGATTATGTGGTGACATTTCTGATTCATCCAGAGAATTCAAAAACTCGGTTATAAAATTTACGGTTTTGTTTTCATCAACAATAGTGTCGATTGGTTTTAAAAGCGTTGGATCAACTGGCAACAACCCTGTGTCTGGAAGTTTATTTCATCACAATATGAATATTTTTTTTCTGATTAAGTAACAGGATTACAGAGGCAATAATTATCTAGATGATTATACAGTATATCCGGAAAGACACTATCAATCAGTTCCTTTTTGCCTAAAGAACATTACAGAAATCGTCCGGTTAATTCATGCATTATGTTTTGGGATAAAGTTCGACTTTCCCGTTTCCAATATTCAGTAGTTGGTTAGGAAATATTTGCTCAGATTGATAATCTTGCAAATGTACTCGCGTGTTTATGGTCAGTGGAAGTGTTTCCACGTTTCGCCATAAAAACGATTGTTTTAAACAGGCATTAATCTCGTGAGCAAAAGTAAAGCGTTTAATGGCTGCTAATGTCTGTCGGAAATCCCCAGACAGTAATACAACAGCAACACCGAATAGTCTCTTTGTCAAAGCTGAATGTAATGGTTTGAGTGAATGCTTATGGGTCATGGTACACTTATCCCTGATCATGATTGAATTCATTTGCAATACTGTAGCCAATCCACTCTTTTTTTCAATGGTATATATTGCATTTTGTATTTTATGAATGTCCAATGGCAGCTGATGCGGAATGTGCAGTTTTTCCACCATCTAACAAAGTGACAACAATTCCCGAAGATGCAATCATATTTTCGAACGACTGCACCTGAAAGTTTAGTTGCTATAGGGAATGAAAATCCGGAGGTGGAACTCGAACGCAAAGCCATTTGACCTCATTCCAGCAATATCCAGAAAATTTACGGAAGCTTTTGAAATCCGTATCCAGATTCTCGTTCCCACCCCGAGAAGCACTCGGTGCCTAATTTCGACGCCCTTGCTCCTGTAAGTTCAGTCTCTGAAGGTGGACATTACGGTGGCCGGCATTATAAGGCAAAGTTACGGGAGTTTCTAAAATCCGATTTCAGATTATTCTTGTTTCCCATCCAGAAAAACAACAGGAAAACATTTCTCTCTCCTAAAGAATTTTAAAGCAAGACCCTTCCACAGTTCGTGCAAAATACTTTCCTCTGGCATTATTTGACGTAGATATGAGATCATCCTGAATGGGATTGAGAATATTCGGATCGGCAGTTCCGAAATACAATCAAGACTTACGTTTTGCGTCTCTACGTCGGCAAGTTAGGCTGGTACTGCTGTCCTAGAATATTTCGATCCCCCGGCAATATATGGCAAAAATATAGGAATTTCTATATTTCGATTTCAGACTCACTTAGATCATCTCAAATTACACCAGGAATACACTTTTCCCACGCCAAGACTTTAAGGGTTTGCTCTTGCCCCGGTTTGCGCAAAAGACGGCCAGCCTGAATTGTCCGGCAAAGTTACTGTTATGTCTCAGATTGAATATCAGATTCGGATTATCCATTTTGAAATACACCACGGAGCAAGTTTTCACGATCCAAGGCTTTTAAGGCAAGACCCTGCTAAGGTGTGTCTAATACGGTCGACTATCATTATCCGGCAAAGTTATCGAAACTTCTAAAATTCAATTTCAGATTCTCAGTTTACACTCCGAAATACACACGGAGCTGACTTTTGATGCTCCAGCGCGAGCAAGTTCAGTCGCTAGAGAGAATGAAAATCCGGAAGCGGGACTCCAATCTCCTTATTTAATGTAAGCTCCTGTTATGGTGTGTCTAAAATACGGTCGGCCGGCTTATCCGGCAAAGTTACGGTTATTTTTGGAAACTTGATCGAAAATTGGATTCCACACTCCAAAATACGCCAGGCACTTAATTTTCGTGCATTTTGGTTTGCAATATCTGCTTCCACAGACACATGAGCATTGCCAGATTTTGCGATTATTCCCTTACGGGAATATTCGCAAAACCTGGCAACGTTTTTTTCGAATTCTTCACATTTCCGGCAGTAAAAAAATTATGGCGTCATTAATTGAAATAAAAACTACCCTAGGTTTTAAGTTGGACGAAATGACACACAGTATGCAAAATTATATTATGATCGGTTGAGTAGTTTTGGAGTCAATCGCGGACAAACACTGTGACGCGTAATTTTTATATATAAAGATATATATATATATATAAATTTTATATATAGATGTGTATATAAAATATAGATGTATTTAATATATAGATGTGCATATAAATATATATAAATTTTCAATCGTAAATAAAATACTTTCCATTCATCCATTCAAAGTAGGAAATGACTTAAATTTTGTTTTTATTACTTGTTTCCCTTGAAAATGAAACTTATCAAACAGGAAATTGCGCTCAAACTTATCAAACAAAAACCTACAACATCAATTACGATGTACAAATATATACGTTGAGATCTATTAGCACAAACTCAGTGGGAGAGTTTGTGACGGATCTGCACGGTTTCACTAACCTCCTCTGTCACTAACTCTTATCTTCTTAAAGCGACAGCAGCGCCACCTTTGTAAAAGGAACGAATTGACTCTGAATAAAAAATGGACGCGTAGAAGAAACATACTGAAACTACGTGGTAGAAACTAAAGTTGATATAGATGTTTATAAATGTTATTTGTTTAGATTAATTAGTGTCGTGTAATGTCCCGAGTATTTTTATGTGTGCTGTAGAAATTAAAAACATATAAAATTCACAAAAGGACTTTTTATTCATGGATTTTGACTTGAAACGATGCGTGGCAGCCCTCCATTGACAAGGTAAGCCATTTTACCTTGATTCTTTTCTTCATTTTAAGTAACAAAAAATGAAATCTGGCGCCCGAACAGGAACTGCCACTTAAAAAAGTACTTTGTGAACATTTTATTTATATGTGCAAAAGAATAATTTTTATATGATATTTTGCATGCTTGAAAACAAAAGACTCTCGCACATAATAATCTTTTGAGAAATTGATATATTTGATATCTATACACTTATTGATATAAATTTCACGATTTAAAATAACTTTGTATAGACTGAAGTGAACAAAAATGGCATTACAATCTCCAAGTCAAACTGATTCAGATGAACTAAATAAATTGAAACGTAAGCGCGATTGTTTACGAGGAGCAGTAACGAAACAAATAACAAAAATCGAAAGTGACATCTTAAGCCAGACATAACAGTCGAGGATTTAGAAGAATCTATCGAACTTTTAACTGAAAGGGGCGAAGAATTAAAATTAATTGACTCCCAAATTGAAAGTCTGATTCAAGTTGATCAAATAGAAGTTGAATTTGAAAGTATAGAAGAATATAAAGAAAAAATAACCAGAACGCGATTCAAAACACGAAAATTAATTAAAAAAATTAGTAAAGGATCCAACACTAATAATTCTTGGCAAGATAGCAATATATCTCTAAACAGCTCGAGCCAAAACGAAACACAAACAAAGGAAAAGGAACGCATCAAATTACCAAAATTAACTATCCCTAAATTCTATGGCGAAATTAGTGAATGGTTAAATTTTTGGAATGCATTTAAATCTGCCATTCACGAGAATGATAATGTGTGCAAAATTGATAAATTTAATTATTTAAGATCATTTTTGGGAGGTTCTGCATTTAGCTTAATCGACGGATTAGAATTAACAGCCGAACATTATGATCACTCAATTGATATTTTGAAAGAAAGATTCGATAATAAAAAAGTTTTAATTAATGTACACATCGATAAACTACTCCAAACCAGCCCATTAAAAAACTCAAATGATGTCAAAAGTTTTCGTAGCCTCTTTAATCATATACAAAAAATATTAGAAGTTTAGAAAGTTTATCTGTAAAAAAAGATAGCTATTCCAGTATTTTGGTTCCCATTTTAACAAAATTATTGCCACTTGACCTTCTTTTGGAGTATAATAAATCACCGAGTAATATTTCTGATTGCGAAATCGACATACTAACAGATTTTTTGTCTTCACAACTCACTGCAAGAGAATTAACCTTTTTAAATATAGATAATTCTATTCCGGAAATGAAACCTAGAACAAAATGAATCATACTGAATATCGGCGCCAACCTACGGCATCAATGTTAATTAACGAGTCTGTTCCGTCTAGGAAAATTGAAACTGATCAAATTTGTTTATTTTGTAAATCCAATTAGACATTCTGCAGTCTCTTGTATAAATAATCATTTAAGTTTGGAAGAGAAGGTAGAAATTTGTAAGCGAGCTGGTTCTTGTTTTAGGTGCTTGAATCATAAAAATAAAAAACGACATCTTTCTTCGTCTTGTAGGGCAAATGTTAAGTGCGATTTATGTTCTGGGAGACACGTGACTGTAATGTGCATGGGAAAAGGAAAAGCGCGGGAGGATTTTTCAAAAACAGAAAATAATGACAGCGCGTTGAGTAATGCTTCTATTAGAAAGTGAGTGATGTTACAAACGATTATTGTTAAGATCTCAGGAGCTAAACAAAAACATATGATTAGATTAATTATAGATTCTGGCTCATCATGTAGTTACATTTCAGAATTCGCGGCGCGTAAATTACAATTGAAGGATATAGGACATGAAACTGTTGTGCATGGGTTGTTTGGGGGATTGCAGAAAAAAAGAGAAACATAAAAAATATGTTATTAATCTGAGTAATGTAGATAATAGTTTCAATTGCGCGCTTAATGTAATGGAACAAAAAACTATTTGCGCACCGATTCCAAAACTAGAAAATATGAAACTTATAGAAGAAATTAAAGATTGTGGAATCGACCTTAGTGATTTAACGGTAAATGAAAACTTCTGTTTATATGAAAGTAACGTTAATGAAATCCACGGATTGATAGGTGCGGACTATGCAGGGAAACTGTTTACAGGGGAAATTAAGAATCTGCCGAGTGGACTCGTTGCGATGAATACTTATTTCGGATGGACTATAATGGGGAGAACGGGGGAAGGTTGCAGCGCTAGTGAAGTTCTTTTATCGCTTTATGTTAGTGATTTGAAAATTTGTGACCTATGGTCACTTGATTCACTGGGAATTAAGGAACCGAGTATTTCCCAGTCGAAATCGGAAATTGAGGAAGCGGTGAAGGATCACTTTGTGCGTTCGTTAAGAAGAGATGACGAGGGTAGATATCAGGTGTCACTCCCATGGTTAGAGATTCATCCTGAATTATCGGATAATAGAAGCATTGCCAAAAGACGATTAAAGTCTTGCGTAAGGTCTTTACAAAAAAGAAATTGTTTACAGGAGTATGAAAATATATTTAAGGAATGGGTCTCTGAGAAAATTATAGAATCTATTGAACCAGAGGAACTTGCTAGGGAAAAGGGCCATTTCTTACCACATCGACTCGTCTTTAAAGAAAACTCCACAACTCGAATTCGCCCAGTATTTGATGCGTCAGCCAAAGAAAGAAATTCAGGGTCGCTGAACGATTGTATTGAAAAGGGGCCTAATTATTTGGAATTGATCCCTAAGCTTCTTAACAGATTTCGGCAGGGAAAATATGGAGTGATTTCGGATATACGACGAGCTTTTCTCCAAATAAAAGTTGCTCCCTCTGATAAAAAATTTCTCCGGTTCCTATGGTGGGAGAAGGGTGATCCAAGAAAACTTATTGTTTATTCACATTGTCGTGTTGTTTTCGGAGTGAACGCGAGCCCTTTTTTACTTGCCGCTACAATCAATTACCATTTAGGAAATGCGGACAAATCCCGGAGGGGAATAGCTGCTAAGTTAAGGGAATCTATGTATGTAGATAACTGCGTTGCGAGTGTAAATACTATCGGCGAGTTAAACTTCTTCATTACGATATCTAAAGAATTAATGGCTTCTGCTCAGTTTGACCTAAGGGGATGGAAACATAATCGACCAGGTAGTAATGAGGAAAATTCAATATTGAACCTGTCTGATGATGAATTTAAGGAAATTGTCTCAGTCTTGGGACTTAAATGGAATTTATATAGTGATACCCTATCTTGTGAGATAAAAGAGCAAAACCAATACGTGCTTAGCAAACGAAACGTATTGTCTATGTTGAGTCAAATTTTTGACCCCATTGGGTTCACGTGTCCCATTATCCTTGTTCCTAAGTTAATCTTGCAGGATTGTTGGAGGGAGAAAATTATTTGGGACACAGAGCTTCCAGATATTTTAGGGAAAAAATTTCTAAAGTGGGCTAATGAGCTAAGTTACCTAAAAGATATAGAAATCCCGAGAAAACTACCTGAACTAAATGAAAGTGCTACTCTACATGTCTTCGTAGATGCTAGCAAGTCTGCTTATGCAGCTTCAATTTTTATAAGAAATAGTCATGAGGGTATCATTAACTGTCAATTACTGCAGGCTAGGTTAAAGGTAGCGCCCATAAAATCGATTACAATTCCCAGATTAGAAATCCTTGCGTGTACCATAGGAGCCAGACTCGCTTACAATGTAAAAGAAGATCTTAACCTAAAAAACGTGCCAACTTTATTCTATACAGACTCAATGAATGCGTTATACTGGATAAAGAAACAAGACAATTGGGCTGCGTTTATAGCTAACAGAGTCAATGAAATACGGAAATTGACGGATCCAGAAGCTTGGCGACATATTCAAGGGAAATTTAATCCAGCAGATTTGCCCTCAAGGGGGTGCAATCCTAAAGACTTATTGAAATCCCATTGGTGGGAGGGACCCGACTGGTTAAAACTACCCCATGAAGAATGGCCAGCTAGTGAAATAAAGCCCGATATGGAAATAGTCATTTCCGAGAGAAGAAGAACTGTACTCACAAATACTACTTTAGACCTTTGCAGATTTACATTTTTTCAGAAAATATCTTCTTTTAAAAAAATCGTAAGAATAATGGCATATGTCATCCGATTTTCTAAGAATGTGAAAAGAAACCCTATTGACAGGAAAAAGGGAAAATTGGAAACAGACAAAATTAAAGCATCGGAAAAGGCAATTTTGAAGGAAATACAGAGAGAAGTTTTTTTCAAGAGGAGAGAAGTTGAACTTGCGAATTGTGAAAGACAATGATGATCTCCTGCGAGTTGAAACTAAAATTGTACGGGGGAAAGATTTACAGACTTTTAGATTTCCAGTATTGTTGCCCCACAAGCATCAAATGGTCGAAAAATTGATAATGAGCAAACACATAGAGTAGAACATGCAGGTACACAGACACTGATGTCATGCCTCAGAGAATCCTTTTGGATAATTAAGAGCAGAAAGACAGTGCGAGGCGTGATAAGAAAATGCGCAAAGTGTAGAAGATTTTCTGCCCGTCCATTGGAAGCCGTGAGCATTCCTCTTCCAGAAGACAGAGTCAGGGATTCTGCTGTCTTTGAAGTTACTGGCATTGACCTATGTGGACCTTTGTTCCTAAAAACTGACAAAAAGTGCTGGATAGTGCTTGCCACCTGTGCTGTTTACCGAACTGTGCATTTAGAGCTGGTGTCATCTTTGTCCACCGAATGCTTTATACTGGCTCTTCGGCGGTTCATAGCTAGAAGAGGACGTCCTTCCACTGTTTATTCTGACAATGGAAAGAATCTTGTGGGCACAGCCAACTTTTTAAAGAATATTGATTGGGAAAAAATCGAAAATTTTGCATCAGAAAAAAGAATTTCCTGGAAATTTAGTCCTTCTGCTGCACCCTGGTAGGGTGGCTTCTGGGAGAGGCTGATAGGATTATTGAAGAGTATTTTGAGAAAAGTTCTGGGGAGAGCTTGTTTAAACGAAGAAGAATTGGTCACTGTGTTATGCGACGCAGAGAGTTTAATTAATTCTCGCCCCTTAACATACCTCTCAGAGGATCCTGATGAACTATCAGCACTTACACCATCTATGTTTCTCCAGGAAATTAGAGAGGTTGGTGTTCCAGATCTGGACATGATAGATTCAAAAAGATTGAACAAGAGGTGTGCTTATAGACTGAAATTGCTTCAAGATCTGCGAAACCGCTTCAGAAATCAGTATCTAGGGATATTGAAAGATTATTCAAAAGTTAAAAGAGAGTCGTTCATTAAAGAAGGTGATCTCGTTCTAATTGGTGATACCAACAACAAAAGAATCAACTGGCCTCTAGGTAAAGTCACAAGGATGTGTAAAGGAAAAGATAGAAGAGTGCGTGTAGTGGAAGTGAAAACACAATTTGGAAGTGTTATGAGACCAATTCAGAAACTCTATCCGCTAGAAGTGACTACAGCTGACTCTTTGTCATCAACAGAAAGAGATGTAGAGAATGGTTCTTGCCTCGATCAAGATCAAATCCCTGAGGTGCAAGGAGTGCTCCGTTCTCGTTATGGAAGACTTTTGAAACAAACCAAGAGACTTGATAATCCATAAACTATCATGAACTCATGATTTTTATCATGCTAATTTTGGACTCATAATTGAACTTTTATCGACTTTAATTTTATTTTTTATAGTTATCTTAATGTATTTTTTAGTCTTTTTCAGGACATTTATTCTTACTCTTGTGACTGCTGTTTTGGATTCTTCTACATCTTCGAATCCAAAGGTGGGAGAGTGTCACAAACTCCCATCTTCTTAAAGCGACAGCAGCGCCACCTTTGTAAAAGGAACTAATTGACTCAGAATAAAAAATGGACGCGTAGAAGAAACATACTGAAACTACGCGGTAGAAACTAAAGTTGATATAGATGTTTATAAATGTTATTTGTTTAGATTAATTAGTGTCGTGTAATGTCCCGAGTATTTTTATGTGTGCTGTAGAAATTAAAAACATATAAAATTCACAAAATGACTTTTTATTCATGGATTTTGACTTGAAACGATGCGTGGCAGCCCTCCATTGACAAGGTAAGCCATTTTACCTTGATTATTTTCTTCATTTTAAGTAACAAAAAATGAAATCCTCAATAATTCTTTAAATTTGTATTCATTTCAACCAATCTCCACCGGGAGCCAAAGCGTGATTTATGCAAATGAGAGATATTATATAAGTTCGGGTTTCGCGAGTTAACGTGGTGAAAGAGAGAGTAGTAAGGTGAAGAGTTAGATTTTTGAAGTAAAATGAATTGAAGCATCGGTAAATGAACACGCAGTTGTTGACAGATTTAGTGAGTAGTGACGCGACGAGCTGAGCTGAAGATTGAAATTGGAATGTCGAGTGTGGATCCTAGCCATTATCCGATCCAGCCTACATGTGTTAGCTGTAATTGTACGTGCTGATCTTTCGTGGATTCAGTTCCGATTCCGTAGTTCCGCTAGTAGTAACTCCTTCTCATACTCCACTGTGTTTTATTGTTCTTAAATTTGAATCGTGCGTTTGTAAATTTCCTTGATTAAGAGGTATCAATAAATATAGTGATTTGTAATGATGTCTCTTGAATTCGTTTATCCGCCTACACGTCCAGAAACAAGTAACGGTAGACGGGGAGATGATAATCTGAGGGAGGTTATATATCACGACACTGGGGCCCAAATGAAATACCGAATTTAAGAGCGAGTGCGGGTTTTAGGGTTCTGCCGGAATTATTCTTTTCAGGTCGAGAGAATGTGTCGGAGTTTCTTGATAACATTGATGATAATATAGCTTATTATGAGATACCGGAGAATCTGGCGTGTGTGTATTTAAAGGGTCATTTAATTGGGAGAGCATTAGACTGGTTTGAGGTCATAGGATTTGCGTGCGTAAATGGAGAAGCGATTGCCTTCGCATCGCTTAAAAAGAAGTTGTCAGATAGTTTTCCAGCGGTAAGGAATAAGTCGGAGTTAGAGGCTCAGTTTTTTTCATCCTAGCAGCAGAAGGGTCAGACGACATCGGATTTTATATATAAGTTATTAAAAATCCATAAGACTTTAGGTTTGAATTATGATGATGTAAAATTGGTCGATCACATAGTAATGCTACTCGAACCCCAGATTATGGTCTATTTAGAGGTTCGAAACCCCACGACGAAGTTATAAGCAAAATGCAAGACACAAACATAATAATTTTTCCACAAATTTTATATCTATTTCTAATGGGTTGCGGATTGGTACTTTACCTTTGCAGAACTAGTACATTCCCCGGGAGCTGGTATCTCTTTTTAGTGCTCCACCCTATAGGTGGATATCAATCGCCTCAGGTAATTTTAACGTCCAGTTTCCTCTACAAATGGAGGCACCTGAGATCTGACGATGCAAACCTGTACAAGGATTTGGTTTTGCCGAGCGCACCTAAGCCAAGACACTCTACTGATCTTTTGCATGTCGTGTACCCATACGATATGGCCGCTGTCGATTTTCTGCATCATGAAAATCCACCGACTTGGGCTGGGTTTGAACCCGCAACCCTGGGTGCAGACTCATATCCTTAACACTCATGTCCTTTATAGCCATTCTTCCATAATGGCGATTAAAATTGCTACACCAGGAAGAAATGGAAATAACACAATAATATTTATTGGACAAATATATTTATACTGGAAATAACAAGTGATTAAATTTTCAAGAAATTTCGGTTCATAGAACCTGAGAAATCAGAACCCAGAACAACCACCTCTGACAGTAAAAACAGCCCTTATTCGCCTGAGCATTGAGTCAAACAGAGATGGGATAGCATGTACAGGCACAGATGCCCATGCAGCTTCAACACGGTACCACAGTCCTTCAACCTTAGTGACTGGCGAATGGCCAGTCGCTTGCCAACAATGGACCAGACGTTTTCTATTGGTGAGAGATCTGGTGAATGTGCAGGCCAGGGCAACAGCTGAACATTTTTCGTATCAAGGAAGAACCGTACAGTACCTGCAACATTCGGTTGTGCATTATCCTGCTGTAACTTAAGGTTTCGAAGGGCTCGAATAAAGGGTAGAGCCATGGGTCGTATCACACCAGAAATATAAAGTGTACTGTTCAAAGTGCCGTCCATGCAAACAAGAGGTGACCGAGATAAGTATACAATAGCAACCCATACCATCACGCCAAGCGATGGACCAGTATGGTGTTAACGAATGCACGCGGTCAATGTACGTTCGTCACAATGCCGCCACAAACATGGATGCAACAAACTTGATGCGGTAAACAAAGCCTGGATTCATCTAAAAATAATTTTCTTCGTAAAAAATTTTTTTTATATACCTTGTTTTTATAATCCTTTTTATGCATTATCATCCACGTATGAGCTTTAGTCCAACGTTCAAGTCTCTAGCCCCTGTAGCGATATCAGCTATATAAGACAGTAACAGCCACCGCACCATAGTGATCATTTTGTTGTAGAGGTTTAGTTACTCGGTTTCGGATCTAAAGGCCCAGGTTCTGTCATCACCTCCTAGATATACACAAGGCCTCGCTACTGATTTGTGACGTCACTACTAGTAGGGAGACTTCATCCATCGCCTACGGAGCTTTTCAAATGCATTTTTAAATACTTTTTATTTTTTAACCCAACATACATACAGGGAATTTAAAAATAATTAATTGATCATTAAATTCTACGTAAAACATAAGAGTAAATATTAGTTTACCTATTTAAATAATAATTGCAAGTATGTAATTATCGATGTATTTACTACGAACACGCATTACGATGAACATAAACGCATTTAAAAACAATGTAGCGAATCATAAGAACCTTTTGTATTTGTATATTTTTTTTACAAAACTGTGCTTATTTCTTAGCTTTAAAATTTATTTTCAACATTTTATTCAGAATAGTTGCAAAAAGGGAAATAAAATTAGAAATAGCTTTTAAAACAGAAAAAAAAGACAAATTAAAAAACAGTAACTTTATTGGTATCTTGCAATTTCGCTGCCCCGGACAGAAACGAAAAATGCCGCCCCTCTCCCCAAAGTAAAAAAAATATATATATTATTAAAAAAGATAAAAATTGTTCATAAATATACACCTATAAAACTTGAATATTCCTTGCAAAGAAAAAGGGAACTAACAGTACATATATAAATATTTATTCAAAATTTAAACATAAAAATTACCAGTGTTCTTTTTTCTGACTTTTGGTTCTGAAAACTTTTTGATCAAATTGTTCAGCTATTTCATGTTCGATAGCCAGTGTAGCAAAGCCATTTAATCCATCTTGAGGAGTTGTGAACCGTAAGCAATTTTGTATCAATTTTAATTTTGAGAAACTCCTCTCTACACTTGCCAAACTTATTGGCAAAGGACGTAAAATTCTTAATTCAATAGCAAGATTTGGAGCAAATTCTGAAACTGAAATAAATTTTAAAACTTCAACCGTGCTTTCTTTTTTGCCTAATAAAGTTTAAACAGACATTCTATCTGCTAGATCAAGCGCGTTTATATCCACTGATTCTCCATCGGTCAACATCATTTCTAAATTTTTGCAGTTTTTAATTAATTAAAGCCTTAAGGGTATATCTTAAGTCATATATATTGTATGAAAATTAAAACAATTTGAGTACTCATTAAATTAAATCTGCATTCCAAGGCATTAACTGCTTGGTCCATGGTAAAAAAAAAAAAAAAAATATCTTGAATTTTAATTTAAGATATTTCACCGGATCATCTTGTGCTTCATAATCAAACTTCACATTTTTCCATCGAACTCTGTGACGTGGCTGCGTCACCTCAAAGTTAGCAGGGATATGAATCTCGGCGCCCAGTTCTTTTGCATCAGTCACATCCGATCGAAGGTCCTTAAAAAATCTTTACAATTTCTTGAGAGTTCCAAAGCAGATGCAAGATCGTAATTTTTTGTCTGCAATAGCATTCTAATTGGATTTGTATGCAATAAAAAATTTTATACAAAATAATGATGGGCATAGGAACTTGAATTTTTAAATAGAATTTTAATAATCCAGAGGCCTCATCTTTTATAGAGTTGTCAATTTCAGCATTATTATAAAAACTAAATAAAGCATTATAAATACCTCCCAATTGATAACTTAAGGGTTTAATAGCCTCTTTTTGGCTTTCCAAGCTATTTGCACTAAGTGGCTTTAAAGTTATGCCCTTTATACATTTTAATAATATAAACCCAACGAAAAGTTGATGAAATTAATAAATTTTTCGAACTATATTAAATAAAGTACAGGCTTCTAAGGATGCTTTTGGCATGTCATTAACGGCCAAATTTAAAGAGTTGTGACGGATCTATACGCAGTTCAACTAATCCTTTCATGACTCTTTTAGGAAAATATTTATTTCAACCAACTTTCCCCGAGTAAGGAAGCGTGATTATGTAAATGAAGTATATTATATAAGTTCTGGTTTCGCGAGTTTGTGAGTTGGCAAGTAGAAGTTAACATAAAATCTGCGAGTTTGTTGTTAGTTGAAGATTGAAAGAGAGTGGAATTAGTTAGAGGTCTTGGAGTTGTCCAGGAAAAAGATTACATAGCGTGGATCCAACGACATTGATCAAGCCGAAGAAATCGCCTGCAAGTTTCCTGTGTAGGATCCGATGCATAAAAAGTACAGGTATTGTGAGCTAGATTAAGTAGAAGTTAGCTTATTAGTGTGCGACGTAGTTATACCTGAGCGTATTTAAGCTATCTTAGATTCAATTCAGGGTCTGTAGTAGTATCCCCGTGTTATAGAATCTCACCTCTGCGCTCTACTGTTTAATCACCTACTTTAAATTGATTGTTATTGTGTCTGATTGATATTTAGAAATAATAAATTGAGTAGATTGAAATCATGTCTGTGGGATCATTCAGTTTCGCCCACACACCTAGTTGGGTTTACAGGTACACAAGAGGGTTCGGATATAAGCAGGAACCGACCACTATCACAGACTAGCTATTTCATAGCACATAAATTGTTCACGGATTTAACGTCCTAATTGTAAATTGGGCCCTGATTTCTAGCCTCTTATATTGTCTCCGTTATCGTAGGCCTGCCCTCGCATATCTAGCAAATTTAGTCCTAATTTTTTAAGTTTCTCAACTATTAAATTTAAAAGTTCTCTTCCAGTCAATCTTTCAACTGGAAGGGAAACCTAAGAAACTCACATTATTTTTAACGATAACTTCGTTAGGATTAGATTTCTCAATACATGTATACCTTACAATAAATGTCATTTGTTCGATCTTTCTGGCATCAGGGGAGCAATCTAAAATTAAAGAATAATATTTAGCTTGTTTAATTTCATGAACCAATGTGTATTTTAATATCTTCTTCTTCTTAGCGAACTCCCACTCTTGGCTGTAGGACCAGTAGGTGACCTGCTGACCGTTATAGATGGGCCTCCTTAAAAATTAATAATTTCCTTAAAAATTTCCTAATTTAATATACTTATGAAAGATAAATTATCTCGTTCTGAATATTTTTCCCTAGATAGTGTACTTTAACTTCTTCCTTTTTTAGGACTCTTTGGACATGCTGCTGTTTGATCAAACTATTTGTAAAAATTACCATTATTGTGGAATTGTAAAGTTTGTCACTCTTACCCCGAAGAGCTAAACAATTTTGAGCAATCATTTTTAATGTTGCTACAATGCGTAGATGCACCTCGCACCAATAATTAATCTCCGCAGTAATAAGTCTTTGCGATTGGCTGTCAGTTGTTTTACAGCATTGTAATCGTTGACTAAATTCAATCCAAAACTTTTGGTTTTGACTATGGTTTTTGATGTTCCATGTTCATTTACAGTTTTAACGAGGTGATTTTAAAAACTTCTGTGGAAAGGGGACTAATGACATAGCCAAAAAGTTTGCAGAAAAAATAACATACACAGTTTTTTGTAATTGAATAGACTAACAACTTACGCATAACCTTTTCACCGCTTTTTTAAAATTATAGTATAATATTGTAAGCTATATATAAATCTTCGACCGGTGTCCTCATAAGAAATGTCATACTCTTACAATAGCTAAGGGGGTCCTTTTCCTAAACATCTATCGGCATTTGATAGAATAACTGGAAAGGTTCCTGGATCTTAACTAAATACCATCGTTAAATTGTCGTGAACTTTGGAATTTCCTGGAGGAGTTCCTACAAGAGCAATGCCACTATCGACTCTATTTCATCTACAGCATACGCATCATGAAAATTTAAATCAGATTCTAATTATATAACTGCCTTCCTTTTTCTTCTGGTGCCTTGTAAGGAGTTCAGTAAACTTCGAACTTTTTTTTAAAAATATGGGCTTGTTTTCGCGAACTTTTTTTTTATTGGGCACTAGATAGTTTTTTACGGTCCGTCGGACATAAAATTGCATTAAACAAATAAAAATTTACAGTTAACAAGAAAATTTAGCTGCAGTTTTTTTTTTAATCTGGGAACCGCAAGTTCTTTTACAAATAAAATTTCGCTTCAACACACAATATTATTTCAATTTAAGGCAATATGGTACCCTAAAAATCATTAAACAGTGGGAAATTTTTTTATTTGCTTATTTGATACCTCGAAACTTTATAAACATGCTTGCAAATTTTCAAAGCTTTACCTGCATTTTTTATCAAGTTATGGAGGAATATTTGATGCTGGGCAGCAACTACCACGCCCACATTTCAGATTATCTGCTAGAAAAGAACCTGATAAAAAATGAATTAACTACTTTTCTACCACGCTTAAATGAGATTGACAAATGTAGAATTATATAAGCAGTAACTAATCATTTCAAGAAAGAATTGTGCAATTCATGCAAAAACCCTAGTTTGTGAATTGTTTATTGAAGAACAAATGGATTTGGTCAAGATTTAATAGGTGTGCGTGCTTTTTATGGTATTATTATAAAGGAAATTAAAACTTCAAAACGGATTCTCCCAAAACACAAATACTAAATCTCATTTTGATAACTCAGATAATTAAAAATCTAATTAACAAAAATAGAAAAACTCTCATTTTTATATATTTGTTTTTGGTAATATATATATCCATGCGTGTGAAATTCAACACTTTTATTATTAAAATATTTTAAGATACTTATTTAAACAAATGGACATATGCAATTCTTAGATTTTGATATATTTTACCTATAAATTGTTATTTGATTTTGCTTTCATTCGTGTACAATATTTAACATGCGAAGGCTTTTAAAATCATGGAAATAAAAAATAAAGGCATAAACATCTGTTGTACAAGTTGTGCATTAGCTCTGAGCGTAGGATTAGCTCTGAAGGGTGAGTATTTTTTTTAAATAATTATTAAGATAAAATTTTATGAAATATTGATCTTTCATTCGTTTTCAACTATATACTCATTATGGCAGTATACTATTTAATTGTTCTACATTTGTGGAATTTTTTATGGTAAGCAGTTTTAAATAAGCTAATTAATATTTCATAAAAGTTTCAGACTATTCGATGAATATTATATCATGCTATTCATGGAATGAAAACTTCAAACTCATATTTCTCCATGTTGAATTTTTGTACACATACTATCATTCAAAACCCTAAGGCTTTTTTGATAAATGAAGTATGGGTTTGAAATTTTGTATACATATATTGAAATGTATGTTTTGTAAAACTGTGCATGGAATTAGCTCTAACATGCTCAGTACGTTTTCTAAAAAATTTCAAAATCAAAATTAATGTTTTTTCGAGAATTTTTGGAAGTTTAAACTATAAAAAAAATTAATAAAAAAATTAAAGAGTAACAGCAGAAAAAAACCCATGCACAGTTTTATGTAGTATATTATGAGGTATTTCGAAAAAAAATTTGAAACAAAAGAGACGTGTTAAAAAAGCCTTAGGAATTAAAAAAAAATGTTCAAAAAATTTAAATTTTACAAACATTTTGCAACAAATTAAAAGTTTTTTGTATGGAATTACTATTAAGTATTAACCTTTATAAAATACAATTAAAACCATATATCAAATATTAAAAATAAAAAAAATTGTGAAGATGGTACCATATTGCCTTAATCCAAAAATAAAATTGTACTCTTATATAACTATAACCTATTGATATATATATATATACAAAATAATTTCATTGACGTTAAAATAACCTATTTTTTATTAACTCAATATTTTTTTTGCTTAAAAACTTTCATGATTTTATTTATTACACACTTAATATATACACTGGTGTCCAAAAGTTGCGTAATCGTAAAATGCGAAAAACATGGAGTAAATATTCGTAAAATTATTCCAAATTTCTTGCGGATATTAATTGGATGAAGAAGAAACATTGGGTTTAAGCAAAACTTTTCAGTCGACTATGGCCTGCGCGAAACACCGGCGCATGTCGGAACGCGGAGAAACCGATTCACGCAGCATAGGCAGTTCAGACAAGTTTCGTGCAACTGCTGTGCGAAAGAACATTGTTAACCAGCAAACAAGGTGAATGATGGCACAAAGACGCCAATTGGACATGTTTACGAAAGGAAGAATCGTTGGAATGCTGGAATCCTCACGATCACAAACCGAAGCGTCTCGAATTCTGAATGTGGACCAGTCTGTGACCTCAAGACTGTGCCAGAGGTTTCAAAGAACGGGAGATGTTACCCGACAACCAGTATCAGGTCAACCAAGAGTCACAACCCATCGACAAGACCGATATCTGGTAATAAGTGCGCGACGTCAGAGGGGCAGTACTGCCAGAGCACTGGGTTCGGCGCTCACAGTCGCCACAGGAATACGAATTTCGAGATAAACTGTTTACAGGAGACTCAATCATGCTGGCCTGTATGCCAGAAGACCAGCAGTTGGCATTCCCCTCCCGTCTGCGCATAAAAGCGCTTGTTTGAACTGGAGTTTGAAACATCAACATCTGAGAGTGGGCCAATGTGATGTTTAGTGACGAGTCCCGGTTTAGTCTGAGTAGTGATTCTCAGCGGGTAACGATATGGAGAGAACATGGAACACGTTTTGAACCAAGAAACATAACGGAAAGACATCATTTTCCATCAAGGGAGTAATGGTATGGACAGGCATCATGATGAACGGCAGCACAGACCCCATTTCTTTGACACGGGGTCTGTGACTGCTCAAAGATACAGAGACGAAGTTCTTGAGCCTTATGTTCGCTTGTTTAAAGGTGCTGTCGGTCCTGACTTCATATTCATGGATGATGCGCCATGTCACCGAGTGGTACTGATTGATGACTTCTTTGAAACGGAAAACATCCAGCGCATGTCGTGGCCTGCGAACTCCCCTGATTTAAATCCTATCGAGCATAAATGGGTTATGCACGGGAGACAAATTGCAGCCCTGTCGCACCCACCAAGCTCCGTTACAGAACTGAAGAGAGCTTTCCAAGAAGCTTGGAACCGTTTGAGCTCACAAATCATTCATCATCTCATAGTGAGTATGGTGAACCGCTGTGCAGCGCACCTGGCTGTCAGAGGTGACCACACGCCTTATTAGACTGCAGCATCAGTATTTTATTTAATGTTTTCTTTCATTTTTTTCTTTAAAGTGTGAATCCTTGCTATGCTCAGTTTTCTTTCAAACTGCTACTTTGTATAATAAAATTAATTATTATCACTCTTGATTTGCTTCCCTATTTTATAACCATTTTACACTCGCATATCACGTTTCCCGCCATTCTGATTTACAGCTCCTTCTTTATTCACATAATTATGCTTAACTTTTGGACACCAGGGTATATTAATAATCTAAAATCGCTAGGTTTCTCGAAAGTATAAATAATATTTTAGAAAATATTTTCGTACCAATTTTTCCATGACAAAAAAAAGTATTTTTAAAATTAGGTCAAAATGCCGCCCCTGGCGAGACTCACTACAACTTTACAAATAGGATTAATTTGTACAATATTTTTGTTTTTAGAGTAGTTTTGTAATAAATAATACCATAACTGTTTCTATTTTTATACATACTTAGAAGTGAGCAGTATTCCTCACGCTATTGCTAGGCGTACTTAAATATGCGCAATAGAGCAGAGCGCCAGCCACTCGCTGTTGATTGTTGGAGACAGAACGTTGTCTCAGTTTCATCTGAAAAATGTGTTTTGGGGTTTCATTTTACGTTTTATGACTGCAAGATAACTATTTTACTTTCAACAAAAGCCCCCAGGAAATATAAATTTTATTAAAATAAAGATTGTAACACACGGTATAGTTCCAAGACCGAAATGTAGGTGCCGCCATTACAATATAGGCTTGGACCGGAAGTGTGACTGTACGAAACACTGTAGTACCGTCAGAAAGAGTTTGGATCGGAACAAGCATGCGTTCCCCATTTCGTTGTCCAATCCTGGACTTTGTAAACTTTACTTATTTTTACTTATTTTCTTTAAATGTTTGTCTTGTAATTGTCTAAGTGTCTGTCCTTTGTAACTGTGTTATTTTATGTCATTAAATATAATAATTTACCCCGAGATTCTATTAATTACTTTTGGCTTACCCCAAGTAATGACGTAAGCGGCAGTTACAAGATGATTTAAAAATTTAAAAAAAAAGATGCATGTAAGCGCATATATTGTGAATACATTTTATTTATATTTTCATTTTTTTTCTTATATTCTTCAGCATGAGTACAAAGAAGCGAAGAATAATAGACGAAAATATGAGTCATAGCGAAGAATAGAAAGAAAAGTATTTTTTTTGTTCTTCAAAACACAAAGTTAATTTAATTACTTTGCTGAGAGACCATCGCTGTGTTCAAGGAATACAATGTAAAAAAAGACATTACGAAACAAAAAAATGAATGGATGAATGGTTATTTGAAATTCAATACAAAAGTGAAACTATCGAAGTTCGGGGAATTTAAACTGCCATTAAAGACACAATAAAAATTTGTTTTGGTTCAGCATTACAGCAAACATCCAATATTATTAAGGCAAACTATTCTAGTTCATATTTGCTTGAAAAAATGAAAACATTTTGGAACGGCTAATTTGTAAAAGAATGTTTGGAAGCAGTTGTAAAGGATATTTTGCTTGATAAAAGTAAGCTATTTTCGAACTTAAGTCTATCGCGGCAAACAATGTATGGACATAATAATGATATTTCAAATGAAGTTATCGCAAAAAGACGCAAACGAATTTGAGATTTCAAATATTTTGCCTCGGCGTTTCACAAAAGTAGAGACACAGCTCAACTTGTATTCGTTCATGAAGTAAATAAGTCACTTCAAGTTACTGAAGAAATGCTAAATTTGATAAGTTTGAAATATGTTATTGAAAACTGTTTATGCAAAAATAACTTGTGTTTGGAAATTCTTTTTGGAATATCAATTGATGAGGCACCCGTTATTATTGGTAAAGTAAAAAAGGCTATGAAGTTATTGATCTAATGAAATATAATCCAACAACAAGAGTAATAATTGCTGCCAAAGAGATAGATGATTTAATTATAATCCACTGTTGGAGTAATCAACAAACCCAAGTATTACCGATGAATCATGTTATGCAAGTAGCCATAAAACAGTGAATTACATTAGATCACATGTACTTACGCATTGACAATTTAAGGAGTTACTATAAGAATTAATTCTGAATAGGGTGACGTTGTATTCCTCAGTCGCATCAGATGGTTGAGTCACGTAGAAGATGTTTACAGCTATTTTATGAGTTACGACAAGAAATTGACTTGTCGACAAGCAAATGCTAGCACCAGAATTAATAATTGATGAATGGTTACAGGTTTATGCTTTTTTGTAGTTATCGAAAAAACTCAAATAAATCATTACACGGAAAAGAAAATATAATAATCGATGCAGAAAGAAATTATCGTTCTTTGAATCTCAATTGAAAAATAATAACTTTAAACAATTTACATCGATAAAAGAAGTCAAACAATTCAAAATGTATTAGTTAAATCAAATAAGTAAAAGAAATATGCAAACTTTCAGATTTTTGGAGAGTCATTTCACTAATTTAGACAAAAACAAGAAATTATTTGAAATATATTCATCTCCCTTTCATGTCGATGTCCAATTCGCCACAGAATATCTTCCAATGGAACTGGTTGTCTTACAGTGCAATAATAAATTAAAGCACATTTTTGGAGTATCAGAAGCCGAAATAGAATTTTATGACACTTATGTTGCAAAAGAAAACTTTTTCCGATTTGAGAGTGTTGTAAATTAAATATTAAATGTATAGATGGCGCTACAAGTCATGTGAGAGATGTATACGCGTTGTGGCTTGTAGAGTCAGAATCATGTAATGTTCTTTGTGTTGTGTACATGTCTTCCGTGTTGTCTGCAAAATAAACAAAATGCCAAAAGATGAACTGAATTATTGAATAGAGAATGAAAGATACATTGGAATCATAATAGTCTACCTGACCATGGAATATATTAACTAACGAAATACAATATTTGGCCCCCAGACGTGAAGCTGTAGGCTCACTCGAATCGACAGAAATCAGGAAGGCGATTATATATCTTTTATAAAAATGGAAAAGCAACTAGAAGACGTTAAAAGTAAAAGGAAAATTATTAGATCTCTAACGACTACACTAATAACGAAAACAGAATGTATAATTAAAGATGAATCTATTTCTCATGCAATTAAAATAGAAGATCTAATTGAATGCAAAGAACAATTACTTGATAAACAGAATAGTTTGAAGAAATTAAATGAAAAAATTGAATCTCTCATAAATTCGGAAAAAATTGAAAAGGAAATTGCATCAAGTGAGGAATATTCCGAAAATATAATAAAATGGTTATCGAGAGTATCTAGATTTATAAAAGAAAATATTAAGATTTTAAATAGAAATGATACCAATAACTCATTGATAGTTCTATCAGTCTTCGAAAGCAAAGTCGAATTATATTCTAGAAATTCAATTTGCAGGGTGCATCTACCAGATGCTGAGTAACTTTGGTCAAAATAAGACTAGACGTCTTTCAAGAAAATTATTCATTTATCCTACTGAGGACGGCACATTATGATACATAAAAATCTAACGTTCGGCTTCCGCCGAGAGTACAACCAGTTCTGAATCTATTCGTCAGCTCGCAGACTGACGCCACAAACAACGCCGCCTAGCGGTACTTTTATTTCGCTTCAGTTTACAACATCCCCCCCCCCTTGAGACTCGGAAAGTCTCAAGCACATAACAAATTCTATTAAATAAATCCAGTCTCTTTGGTTTCTTCACACATCTTCCGGATGAAGTATATTTCTTAAGTATTACCTCATCGGGTGACAGAGTTTCAGATACAGTGGGAATTGATTCCTCCAAACCTCTTTGAAGATTTTCATTTGAGCGTATCTCTAAAGGGGGTAGATACGCTGTATTGGTCGCAAAATATTTCCGTGTTGAGTTTTAAGTTTAACAATGCGAATTTTGCCATCTCGCCCTGGAATTAATTCAATAATTTTGGCTAATGCCCAAAACAATCGCTTTTTGTTATCATCTCCAACTAAAACTACCTCTCTAATCTGAGGATCACGCGATTGCTTTTCACTATGTTTTTGTATAAGTTGACTGAGGTATTGATTCTTAAAGCGTTGGCGTAGATCTTTTAACAGTTTACACCGATACTTTATTCTTTTGTTAAGGCCTGTTCGAATTTAGTTCTTCAATATTGTTACGGACCATTGCGTCATCCCTTCTCACCTCACCCCTCTTGTACGGAGAAATGGAACAACCCCCTTTTTGTGTACTTTGTTTTTTGTTTCTTCTCTCTGTGTAGTTGTTGTTCGTTCGAGTTTGAATAAAGGAGTCGCAATGCATTGGTAAAAATTCGTTGAATCGTTATTTCGTATTTAAAATTATTTCTGAGCCTTCGACGTATGTGCAAAGTTTGTACATAAAAAAATGATCCGCCTTGCGGAGTATAATTAAATCGCCAGAACCTGTGGATTTAGAAGATATTTAAGAAATATTTTCGTTGGTTTCACTGCTTTGAATGCGTCATGGCGAAAGGCGTTAAAATTCTCGAAAGGAAGTTCGACATGAAAAACAGTTGAGTGGATTTATCGCATTTGTGGACACTTTCGTTGAAGATGACAAAGAAGTGTTATGTTTCAAATTAAGTCAAATTGATAGACTTAATGCAAAATATGAAACAGTTAAAGCAGAAATTTCACTTCTTTATCAGATCTAGAATTTAACAATTTCGATGGAAAAATTACCACTTGCAATGAACACATTGAGAAACTCGAGGTAAGACTTAAATCTTTGAATTTAAAATATAGTAAAAATAATAATGAAACTGGTTCAAATGCTGTGTCTAATGTTATCAAACCGTGCTTTA
>BMAO01018770.1:0-16794 GCA_019973975.1 Trichonephila clavata | reverse complement strand
TCAAATTTCTTTAGTAAATATATTTTAGAAATTCAGCGTTTAAGCTTTTGCTTAGGCAAACTTTTCTTAGGTTGCCTTAGACTCCTTATTAAGTGTTTTAGGTTTATAATGAAAAAGTATGCAACACAATGGTATTTTAAGACGATTTTTTATAAAACTACGACAAGACGAAATTATTCCCTTTTCAGACATATTTTATAACCATTTTTTTTTACTTTTAATATTTTATTATTTAAAACAAGATAATCTTAATCATGTATAATACCAAGGATTACATCAAATCGTTTCACTTCTCTTGTTATCTCTTTAGAAATCAAAACTCTTTTTATAAATAAATTTCTGTTACAGAATCCTTATTTTGATTATTTTACATGTTTTTCCCTTTCTTTTTATTTGGTACTTCTCTGACCGCAAGCAAAAACAGCTAATAAATCAATTTACGTATTAACGCAAGAAAAATTAAAAAAATTGTTAATCTAAGAAAAAATGTTTTTTCTTCTTATTCCTTATAAAAAAAGTTAAATATTTTACTTATTCTTAATCTTCTTTTAACACACTTTTTCACGACATCAATCGTAAAACAAATACAGTGACTGTTTGGAAAAAACCAAGAAAAGAAGAAAAAGAAACCTAATTAAGGGAGGTGAAAAATTCACACTTTGAATCTATGGAAGAGCTGCATTTACTTTTTGTTCCTTGTTAGAGATCAGACAATTGGTTGTGAAAATTATCTGTCCTATATTATTCATCTTTCGTACATTCAAGAAAGTATGAAAAATATGCAATAAAAATTTAAATAAGAGATAAAGAATGATGAGCGTTCCTTATATAAGCAACTTCACACTGTAATGTCTCTCTAAATCACTGTCGCCTGATTTACATTCAAATAAGAGGTATCTCTAATTATATCATTGGTTGACATCTCAGTTATTGGGTAATTAGAAGTAAGCAATGCTCTTCCCAGTTATGGAATATCTATGCTCAAGACACGCTATTTCAAAATAACTCAAGAAAACACATTACTTCTCCGAGTTTATTTTTCGGAGTCAACACGTTCTTGATTTTCAGCAGTAAAAAATATTTTTTTAAAAATGTGTGAGCTCACGTCTTAACTTATTTTATCAAACACTTGAAGAGCGATAGAAAGTCCCCACCACCATTAGCTTGGAAAGTGTTAGGTAGGAGGAAAGCAGAGGAAGAACTGACATCATTAATGATTGGGTATGGCAAGATCATTGCCTCCTTAATTGTACTAAATTAAGTGAAGAAAATGCATTTTTGAAAGAAATCTGAAGTCAGCACTTACATGAAAAATTTCTTTCTTGTAATTGCTAGCATCTTTAGTATACGAGTGTACCCGATTCTTTAAAATATTTCCTAACTTTTGCTGCGGATAATCCGTCATGTTGAGATATTTTTTTTTTTTTACTTTTTAAAATTCTTTTTTTATCGTGCTTTTTATTTGGCTCTTACCACTGATATGATTTTATAAAAAAATAAAATTCATGAATGAAAAGATTATCAAAAATTATTAGAGAGCAGGATAATTTTTAGCTTACTTTGGAAATTTTACAGTTATTTTATAATGAATGTTACTAAAATAATATAAATCATTATGATATACCAAGGATATAGAATCAAATTATATGAAATTGCTCCATAGCACTTCCAGAAATAGCAATAAATATGAATCTAACACCCATAAAAATATTTCTATAAATGTTTTTTAAGAATATTTTAATATTTGCATATAAAGTAGAAAAATTTCCATTAATTATGTTGGTATTCATAATAATTGGTACTTCATTCATATATGTATAATATCTAGCAAATTCATGTTAGTATAGAAAAATAATGTTTATTCCATTGTATTATCCTCTATATAAATATTGAACTATATTTTTTTACAAGTAATAAATTCTTTAAAATTAAAAAAATGAACTATTTTTTTCTTTTTCGTTAAATCTTTTGTGCTAAGGTTAGGCTCATGGTTAAAATTTCAAACTATAATATAATTTCATATCGTAATTAAGGATAAAAATCGAAATTATATTAGTTTCATTGATAAATTGTTATTTTTCTTTTGGTTTAGTTGTGAAAGAAATCCGTAATTCAATTAACTCGAGAAGAACTAGTTTTCGAACATTTACATTTATTTCAATATTTATACTATAAACGAAATATGAGTTCAAGTAATAGAATTTTATAAAATGAAAGAAAATTATACTTAGAAATTTGAAGCCATTCTAGAATTCCGAATTTTTTTTTTTTTTGAAAGAAAGCTTCATGTGATACATTCAAATAGCACTGACATAAATAAAAAAAATATAATAGGTGTTATTAGAATTACAACGAGTAAGTGTGGAATAGTTTATTTTTAAGAAAAATTAGTATAATCAAAAGGTACGATTAAAAATTGAACATTGGATATTTTATTTTTCATTTCATCGCCGTATTGCATCTGAAAAATATATCCCCCCCCCCTTATCGACATGTCCAAGTGATTTCTGGATGGAATATTTTAAAATATTTAAAAATTGCATTTATTGATTTCAATCTAAAGATTTTACATGTCATATACAGCTTTTCTCTGAAATTGATCTAGGTGTACTGATTTAATAAATTATTTACATACAAAATGTGTGAGTATTGCAAAGCGACTCCTTGAATACAATTTGTTCTTGTATTGTGTTAAATCTCGATGATGTAACTATTTTTAGCTATATGCATGCATATAAATATAGCCCCATTCGCGCATACATTTATACATATATATAATCTTTTATCATGTTGTTCATTGTACATATAGTACACATTAGTGAATTGACACACATTGAACAGTATGTTTTACATTGCAAAATAGTAGATAAAAAAAATGAACGATGCTTTTATCGGGATGTACATTTTGTTTGTATTTCTATACAAACGTTATCAAGTCCTTCAGGGTTTATTATTCATATTTTTTGGATATAGCACGTATGAACTTTCGATATATATATTTGCAAATTATTCAACATTTAAATTAGAGTTACAGAGTGATCTGTATAGAAAAAAGAACTATTATGAAAAAAGTGAGTTTTCCCAATGCACATTGTGTATAATACTCAAACACGTGCGCTCACACGTACGCACGCGCACACACGCACGTGCACATTGTTTGAAAACTTATTCTACATATGTTTACAGATATGTATCATAAAAAATAAAGAAAACGCTGCCAATGTTTGAAATTTTTGTGAAACTAAGGGAAACATTAATTTCACAAAGTTTGTGTAATAAATTTAACACAGTACTTTAAGATCACGAAGCTATATTAAAAATGTTACAACTAAGACATTCCTCCAATTTTTTTTATTACTTCTGCAGTGTTCATCAAAACTAAAGGGGGCAATGAGAAAAATATGCTCTCTATGCTGCAACTTTTGCTTGGTGCTGCAAATTTTTGTGTTAACCCAGTAACTGCTGCGGGGGAATATATCCGTCTCGCTAAACCCGTGTTAAGTACCCAGGACTTATATATATACTTCCAGAAATCGATTCTTTCCTTTGCACTGTTATTACTAAAACTGTTCCGAAGATTATGGAATGCAATAAAATGATTATAATAAATGATTTAATTATTTCAGAGAGAAATGTGCTTATCTGTGCCTTTTCTCCCCTCCCCCTTGTCACCTTGTACACTCATGCCTTTGTGAAAAACAGTAATACTCGAGAACAAATCGCTTAACTTTAAATCTGCAATTAAGGGGTTAATTAAATAGAATTGAACGCAAAATTGCATTTCCGTGCGTATGTTAGCTCCTGAAATATGCAAATTCTATGATTGATTATGTGGTGCATGTTGGAATTCCTGTGTGTAGTGTTGTTGAAGTGAATGTGGTTTCTGAGAATGGTCAGTACTCCTTAATTATGGCCCAAAGGTATCATTTCAATGGAGGTCAAAAGTGGCGAATAATTGATGGTACCAAATGAGTTATTTGAAAAAAAAATAAGAAAAATTGAATTAGTTCTCGATATTTACATTGGTTAACTTTCTCTCTCTCTCTCTCAATCCAGTGGTATAAGAGCCTATAGAGAGTCAAGGTCCACTGTGCCCATCTCAGTTTTCATGACCTTGAGCAATGAAGTGCATAAGAAGATGTCCCGTTCACGGAATTTAGACTGACACAAAACCTCCAGTGACAGTGAGTTCCCAAGCATCTACTCAAAGATCGACCCACTGAAGGGATGAAAGGCTGAGTTGACCTTGCTCAGCCACTGGGCATATTTGGTTAACTGTTATTAAAAAATTTCTACAATTGTTTATTTCAACAGATATGGATCCTGCAATTCAGAAAGCAGACAAATCCTCAGTTTTCAAAATGCTGAAATGGAAAGATTGAGTGGATTGAAAACAAGTATTACACGTAGTAAAATGAACTATAAACAAAATCTAATATGATATAATTAATCCCATTAAACTGAAAAAGCATTTACTAAAGTCATTAAAACCTTTTCACATTATGTTGTTGGGTTACTCTCATTGTAGTAAATACGTAATAAAATCAAACGGTATAAAGAATTTTAATACAAAAAAAATCTCTTCAAAAATAGAAACAATAATTATTCTTAAAACTAAAAATATACACTGTAAATGGAAACAAAAAAAATCATTTCAAAAGTTACCTTTTATTTAAGCGGATTGTACAAATTTAACTTTAAATATTTTGAAAATATATCATCATCTGAGTTTACATGATATAAAAAATCAAACTATTTCTCCTTCTTAGAGGCTACATAAAATTGTCTGTCTTACATTTAAAGGATGTCTTTTTCTCTTATTTAAGCTTAAATTAAGGAACATAAAATAAAACATCTTTATAGGAACATGATCTTTGAATTAATTACATTATAGAAATTCGATTACTTTGGAAATTTTTGAGACATTGCACTTTTGTTTGCTTTCATTATAAACAAATAAACATCGAATACAACTCCAGTTTCAATATAAATGTTAGAAAAATTCAAACAAAAAATTCTTCCAGTACTTCAAACTGGAGTGATCTAAGTAGTCTTAATGAATATAAAAGGAATAAATGAACTTAACATTGATTGAATAACTCATTATGAAGTGCCAAAATCAATTTATTCATGTACATTCAAGCAATTAATGCTCTCATTTCCCTGTTTATACATTTACACTAATGAACAAACAGTTATTTCAGCATGCATTTGTTAAATTAGACAAACGGAAATCGGTTTTCAGTCAATGAGAATAATTTATTTCAATCCTTAAGAAGCCTCTTTATCTGATTCTATTCAACAGAAACCATTAAAAGCAAAGTATTTTTTTTAAAAAAACATATATCTCTTAAGTTATTTATACTAAGATAAATGAGCTTCAACAAATGACATTAATATTTAACATTTGAACATTTTAAATACTCGCATAATTATACTTCCTTTATTTATTAAAGTTGAACGTGTGTAAAAATTTTAAACCTTTCGATTATAACTTTAGAATTGCGTTCATTGCATTTGGCATATCTTTTTTATAGTACACTTTAAAATAATTAACGTTATTTATATCATAAATAAATATTTCCTTTAAAATTTGAGAAAATATAATAATAAATGTTTGAATCACACACACACACACACACACACACACACACAAAAATCATTAATGTACATACAAAATTTTACATCACACAACACACAAAAAAATAATTCATGTGTAATGTACTATAGTCTGAAAATTTATCAGTCATTCTTAGAAAATTATATAGTTATAAATAATTAAGCTGAATGATAAAAAATATATTGTCGGGAAAAATTATTAATTGAGTGACAAAAGAACTATTGAATATATATATATATATATCATGTTGAAAATTGTTTCTATGTTTTTTCATACAAAAGTTTAATCAGTAATTACTACACTAGTGTGCAAGTTAAGAATCAAACCAGTCTGAGCGGGAAAAAATGTTTTTCTTAATTTAAATCTTGATTTTCTAGTTTATTTATGGAAGTTAAAATCAATGAAAATTTTTTCCAAGCACAACTATTAGTGGCTTTAATTTTAACTTGTTTTTCTGAAGTCTTATGGAGATACTTTTAAAACCTTTGCAAACAATGGCAAAATGATAACGTCTGTATAAAGGGTTAAAATGTGAACAAATTGGAAGACTGAGAATTCAGGCGAACTCCAAACAGAGACAGCAAGATGTCTCTAAAATCTGTTCCCGCATCTTGAGCCAGGATACTGGAGAAATATCTAGAACAGCGTTTCTCAAACTGTGGTTGCGCCCCCCTAGGGGGGCGTGATAACCCAATAAGGAAGGCGCGAACAAATCGAAAAGTCGAAAATAAAACATTATTAAAAAATAAAATTTATTTACTAAATGGAAGCAAAACAAAATACATTCTGACATAATAAAAAATAAAGTATGCATTTTCTCTGATATAATATACTTATAAATGTATCCGCATTGCACACTGTATTTGATAATTAACTTAACAATACCAAGTTTAGAACAAGTTTAACAACTACTAGTGACTCCACGTGAGTGTGTGTGTGAATGTCATATATAAAATTATATAAACAATTTAATACATATTTTGACAATTTGTACGGTTTGTAATTAAATTCGTATGGTAGATTAATTATTATTGAATTCAATTCATTGTTATTGTTTAAATGTGAGAGGGGGCTCGAAGAAAATTATGACTGATAATTGGGTCGCAAGTATTGAAAGTTTGAGAAGCACTGATCTAGAAGATAGGATTCAGAACATCAAAACGCCACTAAAAGCTATAATTTCCATCCATATTTGCCAAGAACCTCAAAAAGAAAAATAGAAACTGCAGTTTTTATAATAAAAGTTTTTCCAATTAAAAAAAAGTCAAAATTTGAACATCACAAAATAATGTTTAAAAGATATATAATCAAGCAAAAAAAAACCTACCTTGGGAAATACAAACTTGTTTATATAAACATGTTATTTAGAAGAAAAATTGTAATATTGTACATGTAAGCTATTTCAATTTCTAACGCCCAACTGTGTATACTAATTTACTCCTTCTATAGTTCTAATTATATGCATTTCTCGAAGAATTTCCTACATCTACAGATAAATTTCACCCTCTATTTTACTGAATGAAGCATGATTTCAATATGCATGATTTCAATTTCGACACTTCAACTCCTTATAATGCTCATCCACCCTCCTTAACTGAATATTCAGGAAAAAAGAAATATAAAATGATTTAAGTATATTTCGAGAGCAACATCCCTCAAGTCACACACTGTTTAGACTTTGTTTACCGTGTTTACCACCCAATGAGGAACAGATTCTCAGGAATATACTAAACAGGAAAAATAATGTAATTCTACTACTAATTTTTCGTCTCTTTTGGAATTTATTTTCCTCGACAACATTTCCAATGAAATTGTGCAAGAATCCTTGTTACTCACATTTTATGCAGAATGTGCATGAGCTTTTAAAACACCCGAAACTATTTGAAGAATCCTAATTTAACAAATGGTAAATGCAGTTCGTAAAATTTTTGAAATAGATTCAACATCAGTCAAAATGAGGAGTGGATATTGCTTGGCTTACAAATTAAATTTATTTCACTTCAAATGCTATGTACCTATTTCTCGTTTAATTGAATTCAAGACTGCTTAAAATTTCATAATTTTACTTATGTTAAGTAAAATGTTTTTATGTAATTGAAATGTTAAAGTATGCAGTTTGAAGAAATAAAAAGAGTGGATTTCTTACTTGAAAAATGAACTTTATTTTATTTCCAATTGATGTGTATGTATATGATTTCACCTGATAAGTTACAGAGAATCTATAAATTTACTTTCATTAAAGTAGTATTTTTTGAAAAAGGTCTTCAAAACTGTGTTATATTTATAATTCATTTAATATATATTTATTTCAATACATACAGACTGTGATGTGTTTGAATTAAATATGAGATTCTAAATCTATTATACATATTATAACACATTAAATTGGTTTAGAAATAAAAAAAATATAAGAAATCAAAATTTTACTAAACATGTAAAACTTGTTAAGCAATTATTTTTTAATACAGCGGATTTAGCAGTGGTATTGTAGAATTTACAAAAAAAAAGTAAATAAAAATATTTCTCAGCTTTGTATTACTTAAGACTATCTATTTTATTATTTTTCTGAATGTTATTAACATAGTTGATGTGTAGTACACAAATATCAATCCCAACAATAAAACAGTCATAATACAAAAAGTATTCATTCCAGAATTTTATGAAAAATAATTCGTGAGGATATCTTCACCTGAGTTTATACGGATATGAAATTTATTTATTTTAGCAAAACTACAAAAAATAGTAAAAAAATAATTTTCTTAATTCTTTCTTTTAAAATATAGAATCATATTATAACAAAATCTTCTAGATCTTCCTTGAAATTTTATGTTTGCTGAATAAATCTTATTTTTATGAAGCATTTAATTTTCAAATCGCTTTTGCAAAATTTATTTTGAAGATAATGCTTTTTTTATTTCTTTTTTTTTAGGAAATTACACAACTTTATTCAAAATATTTAAAATCTTCAAATGTATGTCACTGTT
Organism: Trichonephila clavata; assembly: GCA_019973975.1. Taxonomy (NCBI): domain Eukaryota; kingdom Metazoa; phylum Arthropoda; class Arachnida; order Araneae; family Nephilidae; genus Trichonephila; species Trichonephila clavata. The sequence continues at coordinate 8,190 of BMAO01018770.1, read as the reverse complement.
TTCCACGCATGGATTCATATATGTTTAAACAATGTAGCTTCACTTTCTTTTTTTTTTTTTGTGATTTAAAAAAATTGCTTGGATAAGAATTTATCTTGCTAAAATACTCTAAAAGAAACAAAGTCCTTTTTAGCAAACATCCATGAAATTGTCGGAAAGGGACTGTTATGTTCAGTACACTTTTCCCCAAATTAGTTGAAAGGTTATACGTTTATAAACATCAGAATCATGGCGGTCGCGATGACGTGAAGGAATAACAAACGCGTGGAGTCAGAGCGCGCTATGCAAGACAAATTTAAAGAAAGAAATGGCCCATTTGCAGATACACTCTGAAAGTGAAAGCGAGGTAATATGATAAATATATGAGCTAAAAAGAAACCATGACAATTTTAAATGTGATAGAATTGTTAACAAGCTTGAAGAGGGGCAGAACTTGACAAGTAATGCTCAAGAGTTTGGAATTAACACAAGTATTCACGAGCGAGGCAAGCTTTTTAAAGTGATAGTTGATGGTGTTTGAGTATGGAGAGCAATGACTAGTAATGACTTATATATCGTTGTACAGAAGAAATGATACCGAATATATATATACATTTCTATTTTTAGTTTTTTATAATGAGAACTGAAATATGAAGTTCAAAGTTTAAAACTCTTAGTGTTACTAACTGTATCGCGATTTTTTTTAACGATATGTCGTTAGATGAATGCTAATTTCTTTTCTTTAGGCACATAACATAAATTTTGGACCTTAAAACCTTTTTCGAACTTGAAATAAGAATATATATTTACTTTTAAATCTATTGTATGCCATACAATTTCTAAAAATCTTGGAGCTTCTTAAAAATCTACATTTAAAAAAGGCAGTTATAAGTGTTAATATAAATTAAAAAAAATTCTCACAAAATGTAAAGCATTCAACTTTTTTCTCAAAATATTGATAAGGAATTGCATTGTTATCAACATTGTTAACAAACAATAGTAAAATCAGTTTTACAAAACATGCATTTCAGAACATGAATAAAAAATTTCAAACCCATGCTTCAATTATCAAAAAAGCCTTAGGGTTTTGAATAACAGTATATGTACAAAAATTCAACATGGAGAAAAATGAGTTTGAAGTTTTCATTCCATGAATAGCATGATATAATATTCATCGAATAGTCTGAAACTTTTAGGAAATGTTAATTAGCTTATTTAGAACTGCTTACCATAAAAAATTGCACAAATGTAGAACAATTAAACAGTACACTGCCATAATGAATATATAGAAGAAAACGAATAAAAGGTCAATATTTTATAAAACTTTATCATAATAATTATAAAAAAAAAATAAATACACCCACTTCAGAGTTAATTCTATGCTCAGAGCTAATGCACAACATGTACAAAAGATGTTTATGCCTTTATTTTTTATTTCCATGATTTTAAAAGCCTTCGCATATTAAATATTGTACACGAATGAAAGCAAAATCAAATATCAATTTATAAGTAAAATATATCAAAATCTAAGAATGTGTATTTGCTTAAAAATAATCTTAAAACATTTTAATAATAAAAGTGTTGAATTTCACACATATGGGATATATATATATCACCAAAAACAAATATATAAAAATGAAAGAGTTTTTCTATTCTTGCGAATTAGATTTTTAATTATTTGAGTTATCGAAAGGATATTTAGTATTAGTGTTTTGGGAGAATCCGTTTTGAAGTTTTAATTTCATTCATAATAAAATCATAAAAAGCACGCACAACTCTTAGAACTTGACCAAATCCATTTGCTCTTCTATAAATTATTCCCAAACTAGAATTGTTGCATGAATTTCACAATTCTTTCATGAAATGATTTGTTACTGCATATATAATGTCAGTCTCATTGATGCGCAGTAGAAAAATAATTAATTCATTTTTATCAGGCTCTTTTCTAGCAGATAATCTGAAATGTGGGCGTGGTAGTTGCTGTCCAGCATCAAACATTGATCCATAACTTGATGAAAAATGCAGGTAAAGCTTTGAAATTTTGCAGGAATATTTATAAAGATTCGGGGTATCAAATAAGCTACTAAAAAGTTTCGACAGGTTGATGATTTTTAGGGTACTATATCACCGTAATTTGAGTGAGTGTTAAGGTAGCACTGTTACTGGAGACGGACCTCGTAGTTTTGAACCTTGGACAAGTGTAAGGAACGACATTTGTGCCTGCATTTTCCTCTACAAACTACCACACCACGTTTTAGGTAGGACTTTAAAACCCCGACAGATTTTATACGCTCCAACCCTTCTAGCCAGCAGGTCATAAGTGGCACTGGGATTCGAACTCATGAGACCCCGGTTGGGGGGTTGTGATCATAATCACTAATGTAACAAATACATTTTCAGTTAGAAATTATGCTATTTTTTTAATGTTTTCATCCGAATTAAAATGTTTTAATTAATTGATTTTCCCAGACAAATTTAGAGTAAACTTTTTACATATACTTAATCTAATTTTATTATAGACGATTATGAATGGTATTGATTAGTGACGTGTATTTTAATTTCTTATTTTGTACGTAATTTTTACTAAAATACCATAATTGTTTAATGAATTTTTTTTTATATAATTAGACTCATAGGGTTTATATTACAGTTAAATAAAAATATTACTTTCTTATGCTTGAGAAATACTGATGTTTGGATTATTTATAAATTTAGAGAATTTAGCAATTTAACTATTAAGTGTTTGTCCTTCCATCATAATTATAGCTTCTATGCCAATTAAAATTACAGTGACAGGATTTCGAATAGAATATTCTTGAAAAATTGATTGCTTTTACCGAATGAAAAATATTTTATTACATTTCCTATGATATTAAACAGTTTATGTAATATAATATTTGCTGATTTGCCTCACTTGTTGTCTGAATAATAGAAATGTATTACTAAAATGATGTGCAAAATAGCGATGAATAATTCGTAACCACACAGACTAGTTTTAAGACTGGCCAATAAGATCAAACACATTGGAGTGGAGAATCTTGAAAAATACTGTCACCTAAAGAGAAGTATAGGATTCGTTCTCTTATTAGCATTGCCTTTTCCTTTCTAGTCTTTCATCTCAGAAATCCTTTGAAGTGTTATTATAGAATACTCTCCGTGGGATATATCGGGGATTTAAGGGAGAAACGCTGCTTTAGAGATATATTTAAATGCTTTCATTTTGATTTCGATTAATTTATTCTATGTTAAAGAGCCTAATTTAACTTTAAAATACATTCCGGTAGAATGGTAAATATCTTGGCTAATTTTTATTTATTCTTCTATTTTTTTTTACTTTCTTTCACACTTGCTGTGTAAGAAAATCTTAAAATTTATCCAAACTTCATTTTATTGGTATCTGAGTCCAATGTTTTTGCGATTAATTTAATTCTTTCAACATGCAGTGGTATTAGTTTTATATTTCATCTCATATTTTATACTAGGATGTTTAAACCTTGCCTATTGACCACTTAAAACTTATAGCTCTTGGAATCCTTTAAAAGTCAGTCATATTTTTTTCTAAGAATAATTATACCTTCAGAACAAGTATAAGGGTTTTTAAAGAGAATTCTAATTTATAAAATCATTCTTTTTCAGAAATATATTTCTATATTAATATATTTTTGCCCAATTTTATATAGTATGTGATATTAAAAATGCTTAGCATCGTAATAATATACTTAGGGATTTCGAAAAGTAAGGTAACAAGCCTATTTAGAGAAAATGTTTATTAAAAAAAATAATAAATACAATGTAGGAATGCACAATGTACATGTTACTTCACTACACAGTCACCATACTTATCTAGGCATTTGCTTTTTCGGTGCACCAAGCCATCGAAACCAGCAACGTAGAAATCAGTATCAAGGTTGTACAAACACATCAAAATGGCTTGCTGAGCTTCAGCATCGGTTCTGAAAATGCCGGCCGTGTTTCTTTAAAGGTACGAATAGAGGGAGATTATTTGGTGAGAGGTCAGGAATATAAGAAAGGTGGTTCAACAACTCCCACAGGAAACGAGCGTTCTTTCTTCACCTTCTTGCATATTTGTTCTGACTTTTTCAAAGTACGCCCAACAAAACCACACTTGTCTTCATGACATAAGACTTGTATCGTATACTCCCATGAATTGCTGATGGATTTCAGCTAAAGAATTTTTCTTTAATTGTGAAAGCCATCTTACGCTTTTTATTTGAAACCTGGACCATGCTTCCCTCAACGCAACCATCTTCTAATTCAGATTTAGTCATGTTACTGAAGAGCCAGCTCCCCTTGCCTACACCATTTAAATATTGTGATCGCTGTCGTTATCTTCAAAGCGATTTTTATCACACGCTTAATTTGCACACCCGTTAGAGATCTCGTTACTTTTCTTTTTCAAACCCCTAAAAATAAGTAAGGGTTTCAAAAAGTAAGGTAACGAGAGCGCTGACGGGTGTGCAAATATTTGTAAAGTGTAATTTAAAAACAAGTAGAATAATTGAAATAATTAAATAAAATTTTACCTACTTTAATGTACTCCATATTCTTTCTTTTCCTTTAAAAATCAATTAAAAAGCTTTTCTTTTTAAAAAAATTATTTAAAAAACTAATATTTTATTTGTTTTTTATAAGATTTTAACGGAAACTCTTATAGATTTAAATTCCTCTCATATTTATAAATTTAATTAAAACTATTCAAAATATATTCACTTAGAAATTGATTCTGGAGAAGCATTATTCACACTGTTAAACAAAGATATAGTTTTTGTTGCTTGTTTATATGCTTATTTGTTATTCTTTAACATTTAATTTTATGTTCAAAGAAACAAATATAGCGCATTTTGCTGTTATTAATGCATAAGAAAAAAAATAGCCAAACAATTTTAACATCATTTTATGCTTAATGAAAAATAAAAATTCAAGATTAAAAAGTGTTAGTAATAATTAGAGCATATAGGATTCATTAATGTTTCTAGTACATTAGAGTTAATACATATAGGATTGCAAAAATAATTAATAATCTTTTATAAATTCGAAACAACAAAATAAGTTTCATTTTATGTGTGCAGATTTTAATGAATAAAACACTTTTAAAGTGTGCATAAATTTCCAAGTACATCTATTGTAAATATGTACTAAAATACAAATATAAAAAAATGCAAAATATATATTTTTACTTTATTTTAAATGTTTATGAAATATTTAAACATTTTTATTTTTCTTTACTTGTAAACATTAGATTTTCTTGTATCAAAATAATTAACGATTCACTCTCTTTTTTTTAACAAAAAAACCAAAAATTATTTCCTAATTTTTTTTTAAATATCATCATATCCCATTTTAATTTTACCTAAAAATTAATATTTTAAAAATAAAAATACAATAAAACTAAAAAAAAGAGTAAAAAAGCCTTTCAAGATGCAAACACTCCCGGTTCGTTTTTGTCGTTCTCACTTAACATAAAAACTGCTATATTTTCTTAAATAAATAGAGTACAAGCAAAAAAAAGTAAAGCAGTTTTAGAAAAAAGAAACTTAAATATTAAAAATATATAATCAAAAGTATTCGTAAATTACATTAAAATTCACGTTTTTACACTAGTCAGGCACCTAAAAGTATGCTAAGATTTTAATTAATATTTGAAAAAAAAAATATTAGAAACATCATGCTGTTAGAAAACATTACAATTTTTTCTCTTATGTTGATTGTTTACTTTAGAATGATTTATTCAAACAAAATAAATTTCTTTTGTAAAATGTATATATATATTCATGTGTGTTTGTGTATCTTCATCCATAATTGCCCAGAAATTAAAATTTTTTGTAACAAAGTTCAAAAATTTTAAAGTGGTCATGATAAGAGAACAATATCTACATATAGCTATTGTGACAAGAACTTCAAAAAATAACTTAACGAGAAAATGAATGTAAATAAACTAAATTAAACAGTGGAAAATAATTTGGAAAGATTTCTGGTAAGAGTTTATAGTTACATGTTCCTACCTACAAGAAGGATTGTATCTCCATTCATTTGTTGAATGACCCAAAGATGGATTTGGTACGCTGAGTCTCTTTGTAAGATAGTTTTGTTAATAATTATTCAGTTTGTAATAATAAGACAGACACACATAAAATTTTTGATACATTAATTTGTTTGCTTATATTAAATAATTTACAGGTGAAACATATGCCAGACTATATATATGGAAGTTTTCACAATTGACACTGCTTGTGTTATAATAGCATAACAAAAGATAACTGCTTTTGGGAATTTGTTCATTATAATCTTTTATCGAAATTACAAGAAATTATTAAAATTTGTTTGAAACAAATATTTCATGGTACCTTTTTGGGAATTTGTCACTGTAACTTAGAACCATTATAATGTAGACAGTTTAAAATTTAAAAAATAATCATAAAATAGATTAATTATACACTGTTGTTTGGAAGAAATGCAACACCATGAAGGAATCATTAGAATTAAATGAACTGTGCAGCAAATATCAACTATAGGATGTTACTTAATATAGTAAAGTTTCAGAGCCACCACGCATGCATGGCATGCTCAGACCCATCTGAACTGATGCCGAAAGCATACATAGAGCGGGACGTTGTAAATAGTGGGACATTGAAAACAGTAAATGATTATTTGTTAGTGTCGAACGTTTAGTGAGACCTAAGTATGCCTCCATGATGAAATAAGGAGCAATTCCAACAACTTACGGAGTTTGAACGGAGAAGGATTATCAGCCTTCGAGAAGGAGGATTTTCCTATCACGCAATAGGAGCTTGTGTGCAGTGGAACAGTTCCACAGTGATACGAGTGGGGAAGCAGTGGATCGACGAGCTCCGAACAACTCGAAAAACTGGCAATGAACAATAGAAGGTTCCGTCAGCGCGCGATAATCGACACCTGCTATGCATGGTGGTGAATGATCGTACAGCTTCCTCCAGTCAGTTGGCAGCACGTTGGTCTACTGCTTAAGGTGTACTAATTTCGGCTCCGTCAATTCGTCGACGCCTGCTGCACCATAGATTGCGTGCAAGGGTGCTTTAACACAGGAACCCTTCACGGCAAACCATCGACCGCTGGTTCTAAAATGGGCTCATAAGCGCAGAGCCTGGGAAGTTGATTGGCACCAAGTTGTCTTTTCAGATGAATCACGCTTCAATTTATGGGACCATGATGACCGCATTTGTGTTAGACGATGTACCGGTGAATGCTGCCTTCCAAAGTACATTATCGAACGACATAGTGACCTAACACCCAGAGTTATGTTTTGAGGTGCGATTTCGTATCATGGACGATCCAATTTGCTACAAATTGAAGGTAATCTCAATACAACAGGTATGTCCGTAAAGGCCCAAAGTCTTTCCCCTCCATCAAGGCATCACTTGAGATTTCTTTCAGCAGGATAATGCACGCCCACATGCTGTAAAGACTGTTCGAGACTTCTGTTCAGCCCAATACATGCAACTTCTTCCTTGGCCTGCTTATTCGGTGGATATGTCACCTATTGAGCGCGTGTGGGATTTTGTTAGTCGGCGTCTCGCTCGTGATCCGCGTCTTGCATCTTCAAATGACGGTCTTTTGCTGCGCATACAAGCGATACGGAATTCTTTTTCCACAAGCAGACATTTAAAATATGTTTGACACCATGCGACGTCGTATAGCAGCACTTAGTGTATCGCGTGGTGGCTACACCAAATACTGATTTCGGACACACACACTTAATATTGTTTTTTTGCTTTAAAGATTTCGTCATTTATTTGTTTATTTGTACTAATACAAGTCATTTGTGCATTAAATTACGATTTAATTCTGATGACTCCTTCATGGTGTTGCATATTTTACAAACAGCAGTATATATATATATATAGTAACATAAAATGAAAGAAATACATGGCATAATAAAATTGATAATACAAAATTATATCACTAACAAAGCTAGAAGATTTAAACCAGATTTCAAGAAACACAACTTTAAAAATGATGGAAAAGTCTATTGTAGAAGAATTAACTAAGCGTATGTATAACATGGAACAGAATTAGAACTTTAAAATGTAAGAAGCCAAAAGAGTCAATAGATTAAAATGAAGACCTGTTATGATTTCTAAAGCTGTTGCTGAATTAGGACCAGCAAAATTAGGTTAAATATATTTTATGAATCCTACCTTCCCCTGTTCAGCA
>BMAO01018769.1:0-30850 GCA_019973975.1 Trichonephila clavata | reverse complement strand
TCCGTTAATTAAAAATAACATTGGCAACATTTGAGTCTCTTCCGCTTTCATATATTTTTTTTTCGAAACAAAATAATTATTAGATTTAAGCTGTTGACTTTTCAGGAGGTCAATAACTAAAATAATGGAGAATCTGCATTAACTTTTTAAGCCATTTTTAAAGACTCTTCAGTTTTTCAAAATGTATGTGGAATTTAAGTCAGTATATCCTGCTCATACACTATATATTTGGTATATTTTTTTCTTTTAAATATAATATATTATTTCAATAATTTCATGCGTTTATTGCATTTTCAAATTTAGTTTTTATGTAATTATTTCAAATTGTTGAAAATGAATTACTGGAAAAAATTTTATTAATAAACAAATTGACAAAAACTATTTAGATTTCAAATTAGAATATTCAAATTATTTGTTTCATAAAGAATATTCAAATTTTTCTAATTAAGAATATTTTTATAATTCTTTTCTTGGTGTGTATAACGGTTTTAATCACTTTGTCAAAATATTGGCACAGCAGTTTGTTTTTTACGAAAATAATAGCTTCTTTTGAATATACTTAATACGGTTTTCTTTTAAACAATAATTGTTTGTTTTTTTTCAAAATTACAATATCAGATACCATTACCAACATCACATATTTATGCACTGATTCAATATCCCAAAGGTAATCTAAATATATTTTCGATTATATTTTTCATTTTCATGACGTTTCTGAAACATCTAATTTATTATCTTTTCAATCGTATGACATATTTGCAAATTAGAACAATGATAAAATAACTTTTGAAGATCAATTTCATATTAGAAACATAAATAAGTTCACATTTTTCCAGAACATGTCTTTCTGTTTGACAATTGTTGTATTTAACACCTATCTTAAGCTTAAGAAATTTAAACCAATCATGTGTACAGTGTGAAAAAAAGAGCAAAAATAGTGTTAGTATGGTACTATGAAACGATATTAAGCATAAATTTTACCAGCGTACTTTAGGAATTACGTTTTAAAATATTGTAAATATTCAAATATCCTGAGATTGAGACATATTTAAGTAAAATACTCCCGTTGTAGGAAAATCACATTAAAATTAGCAGGGTACTAATGTATAAAGAGAAATATAAACTAACAGAAGATCCCTATGCCATTTCTCTTGACTGGTAAAGGTATTGTCCAATTGTCCAATAACTGAGGAGAAACAAACTGCATGTAAAATAGAAGTATTTAATCATACTGAATATTAAATTTAACTCAATGGTACAACAGCCTAGAATAGGCCTAATGTGCCTATCTCAGTTATCGTGGCCAAGGCGCTGAGGTGCATGAGCAGATGTTCCGGCCAGGTGGTCAGTCTGACGCGAAACCCCCATTGTCTAGTTCTCAAACACAAGATTGGTACTCATTTTATCGATCTACTGAAGGGATAAAAGACTGAGTCAACCTTGCACAGCTCAGGGTTTGAATCCTGAATCTGTTGCGTTGAAGTGAGATACAATATCACTCGACCACCGGACTTCTAAGACTAAATAAAAAGTAAAAATAATACATCAGATACTTTAATAATATTAAAACGTTACATTTCTAAATATGTATTAACTAAATATTTATTATACGGTAAACTATAACAATAGAAATCAAAAAATTATGTCACAGTTAATAATAAATAGTCAAACTCTTTTTATTAGTAGAATAAAGCAAATGAATGCGACATATCGGCTGCCAAAGCTTTAAAGTGTTTTCATAAATGTAAATGTTAGAAATCGCATAGATTTAAACGTAAAATGTTGCTTATATTTAAATAATAGTTATTATAATTATTTCATTAAAATTTATTTTTAAAAAATATCGTTAACAAATTTATAAAATACAACGAGTTTGATATAATTAGTTTTATATTTTTTTTTCCAAAATCATGTTTTTAAACATTTTTTTTACGCACTTCATCATTGACTTAACAACTAAAGCTCTTAATTATAGAGCCTAACCAACAAAGTATTTTGGGTCTTTTTCAGAACTTGAGTATGTTTGAAAATGGAAAAGGTAAAACTAAGTTAATGAAAAAAAATAACCTAATTAGTTAGAAAGTTTTGATCCCAGATGATACTTAATCACTTAAAAAAACCTTTTACCAGAAAAAAAATTAATTAATTACAATTCCTAACGGAAAAGTAAGGAGTTAATGAGAAAAGGGTGTCGTTACAAAGTAACTGACGCTTCTAAATGACCTCTTTATTAATAAATTATATCTTTATTTCTTTTCACTTTTGTTAAGAGACTGAAATAACTTTTGGAGATCTGTTTATTCTCAGGTCTACAATGTTATTGCATAAATTTAAAACACGCATATAAAAGTGTGGTAAAATATTAAATGACTGCTTAATCTTTCGAAAAACAAAACTATTTATTATTTTGTTAATCTCAGGCTAAATTTATGTCTTTGAAAATATGAATTACATAAAAATTTAATTTAAATGTAAAAAAAGAGTTAAGGACTAACTAAAAATGTGAATTTTGCCAGAATTTGACACTTTTTTAAATATTTTATTTTATAGACTGTCTTATTAAAACTTTATGAAAATACCAAGTTTATTATTTTTCGTTTAATAGAACAAAAACTACAAGTGTTTTGGTAAAAGCAGATGCCATTACTTTAAGCAGGATGTCATACTTTGAAACGTATTTTACTCGAAATGTGTTTTTCTGAAAATACTCAAACGGGCCATGCGATTGCAAAAAGAGTTTTGAAAATAATCAGTTCAAATTTTTTGTGTAGGTTCTGTATAAAAGTAGAGGTGTTTTAACCTTCAGATTTATCAATCACTGTTTATTACAAAATTTACAACCACTTATGTGAATATAATCACTATTTTTTAAGCAATTTAATATAATAACAAAGCTAAAGTGCTCTATTTTTTGAAAAAATTAAAAGATCTCTTATCCTGAAGGTTATTTTAAAAATGAATTACATACCAACAGATCAGAATTGAAAAATTGAAAATCTGTTCGTATGCTTTTGGTACAAAATGGGCCAAGTTTATATTATTCTTTGTAAATTTTTAGCAATTTTTTCCTTTTTTAGTAATAAAAATTTCTTCTTATCTTCTTTGTTGTAACATATTTTTCTTAAAACGTACTAAACAAACCTAAAACCACCAAAATTCCCCATATCTCAATTTTCTTTTTAAAAAATGTTGTCGCAAGTAGTCATATACCTTAAAAACAGTATTAACATGTTTCTAATAATTTAACTTCTAAGTATTTATCTCTCTCTCTCAATAAGTTTTGCTCATAATTTTCACGAAATTTTTCTCAACAAAAATTTGCTCAATTCTGTTAAATTCAAAACAAGGTTTTTCTTGCATTTTTACAGTGTGTTTCGAGACCAGGCTGGCAAACTGGCAGAGTATGTAGGGGGCTGCGAGACGACTTGAAATCACATGGGAATGCAGGGTTGCAAATACCGTAGTTCCGAGCTTTGGAGCAAAGAAGCAGAGAAAAAGAGCAGAAACAGCAACATATTAATTGGACTGAAAACATTTTATTGGGAAATTGTACTACAACAGGAGTTTGAAAGTGAATGGACATTTTTAGGGTCACATAAAGAGTTTAGTGTACGAGATCCTCATTCTTTCCGTTGAAGATTTCGCTCAAATCTGCAGCGAGATGGGGATACGTGAAATGCCAGGGATTTTCAAAAACTAAAAGAATTCAATGCAGTGCAGCTGTCTGGATTTTCATACGACTTCTGACCATAATTTTAACCACCTTTTGTGGTACAAACACAAACTTTCAATATTATGTTTTCTGTCCCATTAATGTGCCACTGTTTCGGTTCTTTTCTCTGCTTCTTTGCACCACGGCTCATAACTACGGCATTTGCTACCTTGCATTCGTATGTGATTCCGGGTCCTCTCGGTACCCCCTACACACTGAAACTTTTCAGTCCGGTAGTAAAAATCACCGTGTATAACAGTGCTTCTCAAATTTTCAATATTTGGAACCCAATATACAACCTGCGGCCAGAAAGTTCGGTGAATGAATTTTTATTTCAATTGCAGTATTGTACAGCATCAAATACAATCTACTGTCCTTCAAAATAATCTCCATGGGTGGTAATGCACTGTTGGGAACGAGTATATAAGTCCTGGAAACTCTTGTAAAACAATTCTTTTGGTATGGCTTTCAGTTCGGCCGTCACGTTGCTTTAAATGTCGGTGATGTCCGTTCAGTTACTGACTTCAAACTGGCGATAAAGAAGAAGTCTGCAGGTGCCAAATCAGGTGAATAAGGGTAGTGATCAAATGTCACAACTCCATTCGCGGCCAGGAACTGCCGTAAAACTAAGGCGGTGTGTGGCATCCATTTTGTATACCGCGACAATCCACAATAAACCTTTCGCTCTCGGCGTTAAACTTGTGACGGATCTATACGGTCTTCCACTAACCTTCTCTATTTTCTTGAAAATAATTTATTTATTTCAACCAATCTCCACCGGGAGCCAAGCGTGATTTATGCAAATAAGATATATTATATAAGTTCGGGTTTCGCGAGTTAAAGGAGTTAAGTAAAGTGAAGAGATAGAAGAGTGAAGTTAAATGAATTGAAGATCGGTAGGTCAGCACGCAGTTGTTGACATTCGTAAATCGCAGTTACGTGTGGAGCTACACTAGGAGAAGTAGATTGAAGCTGGTAAAAATCCGTGTTACAGAGCGTGGATCCTTCACCATTCTCCTAACCAGTCAACAAGGCAGATATCATCACGACGGAACAGCCGATGATAAAAGATAAGGTCAGTGATTTAAAATATTGTGAATATTCGTACGTGGCGTAGCTGTAATTGTGCGTGTTTAAGCTTTCATAGATTCAGTTGCGATTCTGTTATTCCGCTAGTAGTAATTCCCCTTTCGTACTCCACTTTATTTTGTTTCTCTTAAATTTGCATTGTGTGTTTCTACCCTTCTGTGTTAATAAGAATCAATAAATATAGTGATTTGCAATTATGTGTTATGATCATTTAAGTCCGCCTACACATCCAGTAGTATTGGTAGATAGACGGGGAGATGGTAGTCTGAAGGGTGGCTTTGAGTCACGATAAATTAACATGGAATAAACGCACTTGGAGCCTTGCTAATTTCAAACATGTTCAAACAGATATTGACCTTCACCACGTGCAAAGGGTTGATAATCTACTAGTACAGCAGCGACCTCTACAGGCTAATTCACCGAACTTTCTGACCACAGGTTGTATAACCCTAATTTTCATTGCAACCCCTCCATAGAATAACAATTGATTGAATTTAATAATACTATTCTTTGACGCGAAAGCTGCAATATGACTTTAACCTTTTACGAGCCACTGGTGGATAAAAACATCACGCTCAGGCAAAACGTTATTTGCCCCGGACGTATATATACGTTTTTACAAACTGCAATCTTCTTTGTGCACTGCTATCCATAAAATTATTCAGAAGGCATGAAATCCAATAAAAGGACATTGACAGTTTGTAGAACATTTGCTTATTTCACAGAAGATTTTAACTTATTTATTAATTTTCATCCCTTCCCATTCCTCAATACATCACATACGCGCTTACGTGGAAAACAGTGGCATTGAGGAGCGAATCACTTATACATAACTTTTAGTCTGCAGTCAAGGGATTAATTATAAACCGAACAAATTATCAAAATAATTGTTAATTTTTCAAAATAATTTTATATATGACAAGTCCATGAGGGCAGTGGTAATTTCAAGTATTATGTAAGATTGAATTTGATTTGTTTAATCTCAGTAAATTAATAATTTTTTAAAATAATTTTTCGTTTTCGAATTTTCAATATTCTAACGCCTCTTAGGGGGCTCGCTCCACAGTTTGAAAAACGTTGGTTTATAATATTTCGTGTAATCTGCTGTACGATGCTATGAAATAGTAAGCTCAATGTCTTTCATTATTATAGCTGTAATGGGCCTATAAATAATAACAGAATATTGCACCGTAAGCCACTTTCAGGGATCGACATCTAAAAACTTACGCCTATAATTTTAGTGCATGCATTGTTTGTGAACTTTCCATATTAATTTGCCTGTTTACAGTTTGTTTCACTTAAGATTATCTATTTTCTATAAAACATTCCATTCTATCAAGTATTCATTTAAAATATACTCTGAATAACTTTCTTTTAACTGCAGCAATTGAATCCAAATAGGATGACAAGAATTTAGAAATTTTAAGGTGCATTTACTTTCTTCATATTTAATTTTCATATACACTGCTGTTTGTAAAAAATGTAACACCATGAAGGAATCTTCAGAATTAAATGAACTTTGTATCAAATATCAATTATAGGATATTACGAAAAACAGTAAAGTTTCAGAGCCACCGCGCATGCGTAACGTGTGCAGTGCCCTCTGAACTGATGCTGAAAGCTTATAAATAGAGAGATATAGTGGGATGTTGAAAAAAGTTAATGATTATTTGTTAGTGGCGAACGTTTAGTGAAATCTAAGTATACCTCCACGACGAAATAAGGAGAAATTCCAACAACTTACGGAGTTTGAACGGGGGAGGATTATCGGCATTCGAGAAAGAGGATTTTCTTATCGCGCAATAGGAGCTCGTGTGCAGTGGAACAGTTCCACAGTGATGCAAGATTGGAAACCGTGAACCGACGAGCACAGAACAACTCGAAAAACTAGCAGTGAACGACGGAAGGTGACGTCAGTGCGAGACGGTCGACACCTTCTCCTCATGTCTGTGAATGACTGTACAGCTTCCTCCAGGCAGTTGGTAGCATGTTGGTATACTGCTATAAGTGTACTAATATTGGCTTCTTGCATTCGTCGACGGCTGCTACACCGTAGATTGCGTGCAAGGGTGCCTTTATACAGGATCCCTCTCACGGCAAACCATCGACGGCTGTGTCTGCAATGGGCTCATGAGCACAGAGCCTGGCAAGCTGATTGGCACCAAGTTGTCTTTTCAGTTGAATCACGCTTCAATTAGTGGGACCATAATGGCCGCATTCGTGTTACACGCTATGTCGGTCAACTCTACCTTCTAGAGAAGTTTATCAAACGACATAGTGGTCTAACACCCGTAGAGATAGTTAAGGGTGCGATTTCGTATCATGGGCGATCCAATTTGCTATGAATTGAGGGTAATCTCAATACCAACAGGTACTTCCGTGAAGTGCTGCAGCCGGAAGTCGTTCCCTTCCTTTAAGGTATCCCCGGAGCTATCTTTCAGCAGAATAATGCACGCCCACATGTTGCAAAGACTGCTCGAGACTTCTGTTCAGCCCAACACGTGCAACTTGTTCCTTGGTCTGCTTCTTCGTCGGATATGTTGCCTTTTGAGCACGTATGGGGTTTGGTTGGTAGGCTCTCGATCGTGATCCGCGTCTTGCAGCTTCAAAAGACGAATTTTTGCTGCGCATACAAGCAATATGGAATTCTCTTCCACAAGCAAACATTCAAAATCTGTTTGACTCCATGCCACGTCATGTAGCGACCCCCTTTGCAGCGCGTGGTGGCTACATCAAATACTGATTTCGGACACTTAATATTATTGTTGTTTTTTGCCTTTAATATTTCGTCATTTATTTGTACTAAAACAAGTCGTTTGTGCATTAAATTTTATTTAGTCCTGATGTATCCTTCATGGTGTTGCATTTTTTACAAACAGCAGTATACCTTTGAAAATATTTTACTAGTAAACCTTTGGGAGGGCAAACCCCACGCAACTATAACAATTAATTGTCCTTAATTTTAATAATAATGATCATTTAACCTTCTTTTATTAATTGTTGGAATTTGTAATTAAGTTTTGTAATTGACTTTCAGCATCAAATAATATTTTATTAAATTTAACACAAAGAATAATTAAAATCATGCCTCATTATTTTATAGGATGTATACGTTGCAAATATGTAGTATATAATATGTATGGAAGTGTTACATAAAACTGGTTATATGATTGAATTTTTTAGTCTTTAGATTTCTTGGAATATTATCTAATTATAGAGTCTATGTTCTCAACCAGTAATCTACTTAATATTTTCTACCATTTTGATCTATACCTAATATATAACATATACATTTACTTATACAATGCCCATCCTCTCTGACTTTAAAAAACATTCCATGCATAAACATTTTAGGATTTCAACGAGAAATGTTTAGTTTATTTCGTTAGAACAAGTAACGTAAACTTGGAATTTTGCTTACAGTAACACTTCAAGTTGTTTTTTATAACCTATTTTCTTTTTAGTATGAATTGTAATGCGTGTTGATGAAGTTGAAAGTATATTTCTGATAAATATTAATTTATATAAATTGATACTATTGTAAGAATGAAAATATCATTCAAACCACTAACCGGTTTTTTCGGCAAGGCGAAAATTTTCCACATGAAATACAAACGCATAAATTCATTCTTGTTCTAAATCTATTCTACAAGCATATCATTGGTAACTCGGTTTTGTTTATTATACAAATTTAAGTTAAATAATGTTAGATAAATTATTGCTTCAATTCGCTTTTGCAATTGTAATTCTTATTTGATATGTAAATGCTTTGAATTTGTCAATATAAAACGAAACTGATGTTAAACAAAACATAATACTCATTAATTTAAATAAATACATATCAAATACTATTATTAATTTTAATATTATTTATTATACTATTTTGAGATAAAGTAGACATCCCCGTACAACAGCGTTTCTCAAACTGTGGGGCGCGACCCCCTAGGAGGGCATGATAACTCTACGAGGGGGGCGCGAGCACATTAAAAAGTCATAAACAAAAGAATATTTTAAAAAATTATTAATTTATTGAAAGTAAATACAGAATACATTCTGGCATAGTAAAAATTAGAATACACATTTACTCTGATCTAATAAACTTATAGATACATCATACTGCACGCTATGTATTTCATAATAAATTTAACAATACTATTAGAACATGTTTAATAATTACCAGTGACCTCAAGGGATTATCATATTTTAAATTATATTCAAAAATTAACCCTTATCTTGATAATTTGTAAGGTTTAAATTTAATCCCTTAACTGCAAATAAAAAAATATGCGATTTGCTCTCCATGCTACCATTCTCCACGTAGGCACGCGTATGTGATGTTTTTTGGGGGGAAGGGGGGAATAAATTAGCAAATCCTCTGAAATAAGTAAATCCTTCGCAAACACTGTCAGGGTCCTTTTTGCATTCCAAAGCCGAAATAATTTTATGGATGCTGTGCACAGAAAAGATCATATTTCGAAAAGACGTATATATACGTATAAGGCAGAGAACGAGACGTTTATATACGACTGGAGCACTTGTTTAAAGTCGTATTGTAACTTTCTCGTCAAAGTATAGTAATATTGAATTCAATACATATTATTGTACGATTATTGTACAATACATATTATTGCGCGATGAAAATTATGATTTAATATTGGGTCACAAACATTGAAAGTTTGAGAACAACTGCCGTACAATGTTTATGGCTCAGTAAATTCCATAAAATCACAACCCTTCATTTTGATATTAATATTTATGAAAGATTTTTAGTAACATGATCACACACACAAAGCTTAATTTCTGAAAAGAAATATACTCTTCAGATTTTGGATTGATTTCATCTTTTTTTGAAGCTTCCAATTACAGATATAAATGCCATAAAAGTGGAATTAATCGCTTCTTAATTTTAAAAAAAAAACAGAGAGTTTCTTGAAAAAACGATGAACAAAAATAAAAATTAAATCCTGAATAAAAAATTCTGAATTAAACAAAGCCAGGAATTAGTTATTAAGCTAATTTTAAATGGTGCACTTTACTCTAGTTTCTGAGTACTTGAAGTGAAATTTTTCATATAGCAATAGCTTTTCTTCTCTTTAAAAAAAAGATTTTTTCCTTTTTTTTTTGTATAAGGCAAAATATATCACTTTAGTAGTTTTATATTCTCTTTTAATGCATTATTTTTTTTAAAAAGTTCTCTCTAATTTCACAAACTAAGCAATTTTACTTGCATTGCATTATTATTATCATTATCTTAACTAAATTCATGATACTCTGAAAATGACAATGTAAAATGCAATCCTAAAAATAACGCTTACGGCAATATAGTAATAATAAGCAGTTTTCGGAAATAAGCTGCCCCCCCCCTTTTTTAAAAAGTATAAGTGGTTTTTAGCTCTTTTTGAAAATGTGATTATTTCATTTATTTGATAATTTGTTTCAAATTTGAAAAAAGTATCAATACATTAATTAATCAAATTTTATGCATTCGGCTTAGTTTTATTCTTTTAATTAAAAATGCATTTTTAATAATGTAAAACTTTCGAAGACAAATTTTGCTATATTTTAGATCACAAATGTCTCTCTTTCTATATGCTTCCTTTTTTAAAAAGAAATGAAAGGGTGCTTCAGCGAGTTCCCTTTTCTCTTAATTGCTTTCTGTGGCCGTGGTAGCCTAAGGGTCATGGTCGCGAACTCATGGTTGGCATTGTCGAGTTCGAGTCCTGATACCAGTGATAAGAAAAGGGGATTAGCCCTCTCATATTTACGGGTAAAGGGACTATTGTACATTAACCGAGAAGAGGTCGCATAGGGCACAAAGTCACCCCAAGCGCACGAAATCTTTAATTCTGCATAAACTGTTTATTTGTTACTAATGACCTCTTGTCATAATCCTCCAACATGACAGTCTTCATGAGAACTAAAATGAATTTGTTACCCCACATTTTTGGGGAGTGGCAAACGATCTTCAGGTAAATAGGGTGACTAAGTTCTCCACGCGACCACTTTCATTCCAAAATATTTTTTATGAACAGGCTACATTTATCTCCTGTGAACAACTTAGTGCTTTTGATTGCTGTGTTGTACGACTCATTGTGGTTTATAAATGTAAATTAACAAAAGAAAAATAAAAGAAAAAATGTGCATATGTTATCTCTATTTGATGGAACTGAAAATTTGGAAAAAGAAATTGATCGAGGAAGGAGAGAATCTGATGAAACAATGAATATTAATCGTAAAAGTGGAAGTAAATTTGAGAAAAGCAATACATATGAAACATTTGTGTCGAAAGGTAGATTTTCAAACGCTACCTACAAAACTCCATCAAAAAATATGAAGCCGCAAGTGTACCTGTCAAAAAGACACAAGCAAGAAAAAGTTCAACATGCTGATTGTTGATCTTCATAGGATAATAACACACTACAATAACTTGAACAAAATATGACAATTTTGCCTACAAATATCATTCCTGTAATGTTAGCGTAAAGAGGGTATGATTTTTGCCCTTTATTTAATTCATTCACATTTCAAATATTTTAGTTCAGTTTGACTGAGGTTTGTTCTCTAATTATCAAAGAAAAATTGAAAAGGCCTTAAACGTGGGTAAGTGTTTTTTCTCTAAAGTAAATTATTCACTGGAATTCCGATTTTTTCGTGTACAATAAAAATAATTATTAAAAAAGAGTGACCACTCACGTTAGTATCGAGTGTGCGACTTCCCCAGGGTTAAATCTGTGGTGATTCAAACTTCTCACGGTAATATGGGGCGGAAGTTAGAAGCATGGGGTGCCTTCTCAAGTGTTGTGTTTGTCACTTGAACAAGTTCAAAACTACTTGGTCCCTACCATAACCCTCGAATTTCCTCAGAGTGCGCAATTAATAAACTTTCATTTTAAACTATTTTCTAAGCATGATGCAGTTTGTTATAACTCATAAATGACTTTAACTTCATCAATGTTTTTATGTCTATAAGAGTGTCTTCAGAAAGAAGAGATAATTCCACTTTATTCCTTTGTGAATCTATTTGGCAGGAACTCATTACATTTCTGCTCTTTATCATGCGACACGTGACAAAAAAGAATCAGGTAGGACTGCCAAAAATATAATCCATAAAAAGAGCACCTTAAAGACGGAGTATTAAGAAAAAGCACAAAATTCTAGAAAATTACTGTGTGTGTGTGTGTGTGTGTGTGTGTGTGTGTGTGTGTGTGTGTGTGTGTGTGTGTGTGTGTGTGTGTGTGTGTGTGTGTGTGTGTGTGTTCATACTTTATAAATGAGGAATAAGTGTTTTTTGGAGACTTCAACTTTACTCTATTTTAAATCTTATAGATGCCAGAGAGAATAATGGGAAAAAAAATATCTGAGTTCAACAAATATTTCGATGAAGTTCCTGTCGATTTTCCTTTTCATAAAGTAATATTCGTGAGGAATTTTCCCTCGAAAAGAAACGAATTACTTATAAATATTTAGAATTAAGCTTTCTGAATCAAATCTGAACTGGCAGGCGGAAAATCAAACAAAAGACTTATAAAAAAGAAATTTTTATCTCAATACTGCAAAAATATATAGAATTCCTAGAAAGCGGGAGCAGTTTAATGAAAGAAATGCCTTGTTACATAGGAAATATGCGTACGCCGTATATGAAGTGAAGAAATTTAAGCACACGATGATGAAATTCATTTATTCTAAAATAATATTGGTTTCAAAGAAAGAAATATCAGAACATTGTATTTTATTCCAAACTAAAAAGAAGCGAATTTTTTTATACACATTTGTATTTCATTTTATTGTTGCATATTTTAGGAATTTTCTTTATTATTTTAAAGAATACTAGCAAAAACTATATCTTTCGTCACTATAGTATGTATCATGGCATTGTAAACATTCTATATGACGAAAGGCAATACAACTGTCTTATTTCTTATCTTGCAAGTCGTGTCGGCAGAATTGATGTTTTATTCTGCACAGTGACCAAAAAAAAAAAAAAAAAAGAGAGAGAAATGATTGTTTTCGACCGAAACATTTATTCAAAGTTTATTCACTAGATGGCAGCACATCTCAGCTGAATTTCACTTGTTCATTGAATTTTATTGCAAATTCAGGTAGTGTTTGTCCACGGGTCGGCAACCGCCTGCCACATGTGGCGCGCCGATCATCGCTGACCTCTGTGACACTGCATAGTTAGAAATCAAGAGTCAAATACCTGTTTCTCCTCTCTATGCAGCAGGTAAAAAGACTATTATCTGTCAAAAAATGATTCTGCTTGTAGCTTGTGTGATTTTTTGTAAAAAAAAACATCCTCTTTGTTTAAATGTGACTCATTCTCAGCTTTAAATGTTCATTTCAAATCGAAACAATTGCGTAATACATTTAAATGCAGCGTCTCTCTTTGCTGCTTCTTGAAAAAAAAATCTTAATTTATTCAAAGTAAAATTTACGGAAGAATGAAAAGATCAGGAAGATATCTGTATCGATCAACAGACAGCTACTTTAAACTACGGTATATTTTTTTATAATTATTTTTACTGTAGACGATAAAAATAGTGAATAATTTAACTAAGGGAAATTATACTTATCTACTTTAAAGGATTTTCAATTTTTCTTTTGATAATTCGAAAACAAAAATCAACCAAACTGAACCAAGAAATTTCAAAAATGTACGTGATTTTAATAAAGGACACAATTCACAGACAGTTTTCGCTAACATTACAGGAATGCTATTTGCAGGCAAAACTGCCATATGTTGTTTAAGTTATTGTGGTTTTATTGTCCTTTGATGATTGACAAATAGCATGTTGAACTTTTTCTTGCTTATGGCTTCATATTTTTCTTGATGGAGCTCTATAGGTAGCATTTGAAAATTTTCCTTTCAACTCAAACGTTTCATGTGTTCATCGCTTTTCTTATATTTACTCTCGCTATGATGATTAATAAGCATTATTTCAGCAGGTTCTTCTCTTGCTTGATTACTTTCAATTTCCTTCAATAAAGATCGCAGTTACCATTTCTTTTTTTTTAATTCTGGTCATTTACATTTATAAACCATAATAAGTCGTACAAATAACAATCAAAACAAATAAGTTGTTCACAGGGAAAAAATGTAACATGTTCATAGAAAATATCTTGGAACAAAAGTGATCGCGTGGGATACTCAGTCAAAACAAGTAACTTAAAACTGCAAAAAAAAAAAAAAAAACGTTTGCCATGCCCAAAAAAGGAGGAAAAATGTTACAAATACATTTTAGTTCCCTTGGAAACTGTCCTATACGAGACCGTTAAGGTTATTGGTAACAAATAAACAGTTTTCCCAGAATTGCTGATTTCAAGAGCCTGGGGTGACTCTGTGCCCCGCGTGCCTGCTCTCGAATTAAAGTAAACTGGGTACTCTTTTCTACCAAGGAATAAGGTTGTTAAGGTCTCAACAAATATATGTCATGTGTGAATTTGATCAAGGATAAATGACCGCTAACTGGATCTAGTTTTGTACAAGGATCTAAAGATATTAACAGCAACAATAATGACTTGTGGGAGAATATTTACAAAAAATAGGGTCTCAAGTTAAAGATTAAATGTCAACAGATTAAATAAATACAATAAAATAATTACTCATTTCCAAACATTAACAGTGTACATATGCTATAAAGCAGTGGACTTCAAATTGCGTTTCGCGGAACCTTGGGGTTTCACGAATCAAACCTAGGGGTTCCAAGAGCTAAAAAAAGTGGGGGATGGACCTCGTAATTTTGAACCATGGTCAAGTGACGAAGACGACACAGGAGCTCGTACCCCTTTTCCTAAAAATCTTTCTACACCAATGGAAGACGTTTGAGCTGTCGATAGTTGCAAAATATAATAAGGCTGTGCTATTTGATTGTAATTAATAAGGCTCCAATGATTGAATAAGCAAATAAAGTTCTCTCTCTCTCCATTAGCTTATGTATAATCGAATAGAGAATAGTACTCGAAAAAAATATCCGACAAAAGTAATAAGATAGGACGTTACAATATTTTATTGTTATATAAGAATGCTAATTTTACAATTCTTTAAATATAACAAGCCTCGCATTTTGAGTTATCGGTTCAACGAGAAAGTTATTACAATGTGACTCAAGACTCATAAGACATATATCTCAAAAAATGCTCTTTACTCGTTTTACACTTTCATTTCTTTTTAATTCTTTAAAATAGGCGGTGATAAGTTGGTGAATTTATAAATTTTCAAAAATCCATAACTCGTCGAATAAATTAAATAATCCGATTTCTAATTCTGATTTCTATTTTTTTTAGAAAATAGAACTAGAAAAAAAAACACTCTAAAATCTTAATAGTGATAAAAAAATCGACTTTAAATGGTTATTCACTCACTCACAAACTTCAAAGAAACTAATGTTTTCCAAGCGAAGTTTGTGAGGAAGTGAATGTTAACGTCGTACTATTCAGCTACACGAGTGCTTTTGGCAACGGACCTCGTCATTTTGAACCATGGTCAAGTGACGAGGATGCCACCTGAGCTGGCACACTCCTCTCCTAACTATCCCATCCCACCAACGGGAGGATGTTTGAGGTCTGGACAGATTTAAGGTGCATCGCTCCCTTACGATACAGCCTCAGTGTTCAGCGATACAGCCTCGAACTTATGACACGATGGCCACATCCTTAGCTTGATTACTAGTCTACCGCGGGTTCTCCTTCAATATCGAATGCAGATACTTGTTAATTTAGTCCAGGATTTAATTATTTTGATCTCACAGTTTTACAAATCATAATTATACTTCGTAACTAAATTTACGAAGAAAAGATTACCGTTATCAGATAATTCTCCCTTCATATTTTAGGAATAATTCTTGAATTTCTTCATTAGTCAAGTATTTTATTGTTATTTGGTTAAATGATATTAACAGAATTTAAGGTAACTAGGACGTAAAATTGCTTTAAATTGTGCATTTTTTAAATTTTACTTTTAAGAAATAGAGGGCGCTTTTCTGCTTCTACAGATGTATTATTTATGAGAATTCGATCAAAAGAAAGCTAGAAAATTGAATTTTAAAATTGTAAACAAATGTGATACAAATGTGATTCAGTTACACTTTCTTCAAAATCAGCAGTGTATTCAATACGTATTGTAAAAAACTAATTTTTCTATTCGAAGAATTTAATTTTTCTATATTATATGTTCAAATTTATATATTGAAAATTATACATTTGTTGTGCAACAATTACGGAAAATTTAAATGATTTGTTACAAAATTTTGGAAAAAAAAATTTTTTTTTGAAATGTTATCTCTAGTTTTGCATTTATAATTACTCAGTATAGTTTTTAAATTATGAATCAAGTTGATATAGTATAAAGTAGATTTTTAGAATTATTTTAAATTAAATACACAGCTTGTGTAAAATAGACATTTCGTTTTTCCTAACTGCTTATTGTTAACATTTGAATGCTCATGAATAACTCTATATGTTTATTTCTTTTAGTTTTACATTAAAATAACTAATTATTCATATGTATGAAAACAAAAACAGAAATTCCTTTGTTATAATGTTTATAAACAGAGTTCCATTTAAATTGGACTTCAAATTAACTTCGTAAATTCATCAAAAACATTTTTTTTGTGTATTTTTTATTGTGCGTTATCCCTAGTTGCTTATGGTTAACATTTGAATACTCATGAATAATTCAGTATGTTCATAATTGTTGAATTTAGTTTAAAATAAATAAATATTCACATGTATGAGGACAAAAATAAGCCTCCTTTTAGTATCATTTAAAAAAACAGAGTTCCATTTAAACTAGACATTAAACTAATTCTTTAAATTCATTTTATTTATATATTTTATAATAATAATTTAAATATGTGTAAGGAATTTTGTCATATCCTGTAAAGATGATGTTCAAAGTGAAGTAAAAATACTAAAACCTATAGACATAAAACTTTGATATTTTAAATGGAAGAATATGTGAATCGTTGATAACACGTATTGATGAAGTAGGGAAAGTGTAATTAAAAAGACTTCTAATGAATCTAGAATTTTAAACTTATAATTTAAAAACTCAGAAATGATGTAAAATAATCCAATTAACGAAGGTATAACTTTATATTGTATTAAAATATATTATTTTACAAATCATTGATGAAAATATCTTTATTTGCAATTATCTCAAAAAGCATTTTTTGGGGATTCCGATACACTTTCCTGAAATCTACTTTACCTATAGTGCTGATATTTGGCATAATACGAGATTAACAAATTTTTAACAAAGTGAATGAATTCGTTTTCAAATAAACATTCAGAAATTTCACATTTTGCACAATATTTACATGAAATTTAAAGGAAATTTGCAGTACTAAATTAAAAGTTTTTTTTTAATTTTTATAAATTTATATTTTATAATTTTATTTAATTAATTTTATGGATTGTTATGGTTACAAAAACTCCGTGAAATTCTATAGCTATATATGCAGTAGATTTTATGAAAAGTGTACCTAAAGGTAAGAACATGCTTGAAAATAAAAAAAAGTACTTATTGATAAATTATTTTTCTTACAGATTCATTTGTAATTTAAAATGAAACTTTTTTTACATCAACAAGTACATAAATATACAGATAATTCAACATAAAATTTTATTCCCCTTGCTTTAAATTTAAGTAAGTGAGAACCATATGAATTTGGAGCAAAAAAAGTTCATTTTTCCTTCTCACAGACGTCCCAGTTACCTTAAACTATTTTTTGGGATTAAATATCATAAGAGATCAATTTTAAAACAACCCACATTCTTTTTCTTTGATGTATTTAAACATTTTCTCTTTCAAAAAATATACATGGAGTTCGGAATAATAATTTTTGTCAGGAAGTAAAACAAAGTAAAAAAATTTAGAAATAATTTATAAGTTTTGCTCAAGAGAATAGTAATAAAGTTTAGAAACATAGTACAATTTAAATATTCATTTTAATTGATTTCATTTTTCCCTTTCTCATCATATTATTGATAACAAGAAACTTATCAAATTTTAGTGCTCCAGCTCTCATAAAAATTGGTTTGATTTTTCTTAACAAGACATTTCTTTTTCTTCATATAAAATATAATTTCTGTAACGGGAAGGATCCATGTTACTATTTCCTTTAAACCAAAATATGTTTTTGAATAAAGTTGTTCTTTTCAACCACAGTCCGAACAAATGTATAGGAAATATTATATATTACCTGTATAATAACTAATTTGACTTAACTGAAAGGAATTAAAAGTTTAGAAACTAGTTTATAATTAGAATAATTAATTTTTATAGCGTATAAATAAAAATGAGTCATATATATATATATATATAAATTAATACGATGTATTGTAAAAAATAAGCTAAATCTTTACTATGTTGTATTTAGTTAAGGGAATTCTAATGCGTAGTAGGATTCAAAAGTTCCCAAACTGAGTCTATAAGATAAAAAATATTACTGATTAAACTGCTGAAACACCGTCTCCTTCGAAATAAGACCCTTGATTTACAACACATTTTTTTCATGGCTTGTAAAAGTCATCGAAACATTTCTAGAATCCATTTTTACCCATGTCCTTTAATTCAGCTTTTGATGCACACACACTTTTAACTCCATCTGCAGATTGATCTTCACTTAACAGGCGGGAAACCATACGTTGACACACACTATGCATGTTAAGATCCTTAGTATCTATTAGCATGTGGTCGAGGATATCCCAACTGATTCTTCTATTGTTTGAAGCCTGTTCTTACGTACCACCGAAACCTTTTCAAAGTTTCCAGCGGTACGAAAAGTATGTCGAGGTCCAGAGCATTTGTCATCGACACCTTCCCTGAAACGTCGATGCGACTCAAAAGCTTGCGTTCGCGATAATTTATCACAGGCTTACACCTGCTTCAAAATTTCGTAAGCCTCCGTAGCACTTGTTCCCAAACGAACACAAAAATTAATATCCATTAATTGATAAACAAACGCAATTTCTTTCAATCGCTGACGACGAAATACATGTAGTTACAAAATACGACGCCATGGCGAACCACCGTTTTTACGTGATTTGGAATAAACTTTTTTTTAAAAAAAAGGGGAAGAATACAATGGCACAGATATGTCATTGTAGTCGCTCTGCTGGAAAAACTTTCCACGTTATTAACTCATTCCGGGAACTTTTGAATTCTACCTCGTATATTTTGTATTTTTTTTAAATACAGGATGTAGAAAGCTTTATTTCAAAAAGTATACAGGATTTTTAAAAAGTAAAGCAAGTTTAATGAATTAAACTATTTTTAAAAATACAAAAATATTAATTATTTAAATAATAAATCATCACGATGTAAAATACTCTTGGATGCTGTTAAACTTGAGTTTGCGCTGTTCAAAGCTGCTTTTATTTTATATATCATCAATGAAAATAAGCGAAAATACTTAGTCGGTTGAAATTATTATGGTTTAAGAAATCCTGAGAGAGAGAGAGAAACAAGTACTATTAAGGTTATAAGTTATTAAATCTTACTTATAGTTTTCGTTATAAAATTGAAAATCATGCCATAAATTGTTAAAATCTATGTAATTATATATATAAATTTTACAAAAACAATTAACACAATTGTAATTTTATCAAAAGTTTTATTACTTTTAGATTTTATATATAAATATATTTTTAAAAAAATAGTTATGCAAAATTATATACATAATTTCATATTTGAACATTACCTGCATATTACTTGCTATATCAAGCAGTATAAATTCGAATCAATCCTTATATAGACTGGGATTTCTCCTTTCTGACTTCAAATAAATGTTCTTCACTCCAAGGCTTTACAAAAAGTTTATTATAGAAAAAAGTTTTAATAAACAATAGCTGATTTCGAAAAACGAAGAGTATTTCAAAATAGTGCAAGTAATATACATGAATAATGGCTTAATTAAAATAATGATATTTTTCTCTTACAATACAATTAAAGCAATGGCGAAATAAGCAATTTTCTGATATTTTTCTCTTACAATACAATTAAAGCAATGACGAAATAAGCAATTATCTGATATTTCTTTCATCATTACAGAAATGTAAACATTATGACATTAGTAAAAATGAATACATTTTTTATCCGTATAAAAAGTGCATTCCATGCTTAACCAAGTCTAATGTGTCTAAAAACATATAAAATTGTGTGAAATATGAGTCATTTTTACATTAACTTGCAATTTATTTTTTTAATTTTACAAAAAGTATTAAACATTTAGGATTTTGTTTGGTTTCGACAATTTTTTTTATAATTCTTTAATTAAATTAGGGAAAAAATAAATAGCAAATAAAACTTAAAAGCAATACCATAATTAATATTCAAAAGCTTAAATTTGTAATAATTTAAGCATTCCGAATTTTTATAAAAGATTTACATTTTTTCTATTATTATTTCAAAATATCCATCAGAGATTAAGGCTGAGATTAAGCTCAATCCTTAAACAGCTATGGAATTTTTTTACAGGTCAGAGGAAAGCAGGATCTGAACTCTAGTACCCAAGCAAATATCAATTATTTTGAGCTATTTGCACTATTTTGTAATATTAGTATTCACAAGTATAAATACCGCTTTTTCAGTATTTATTAGATTTTTTTAAAAAATTGTATCCACTATACATTCAGGGATCACAAATATAGCAAAATAGTATGCGTTTTTGCTTTTATGTCTCCCTAACGGGTGAAATTAAATAGACTGATTTTAAGTTGTATCGAACAATCAAAAGAAGTGATAAAATATGCGAGTCATCCAAGGAGGCGGGCTAAAACTATCATTTTACAGTTTAGAGCGATACTGCTCACGCGCAGGATTCGTAGTCTGATATTCGTATCTGTGAAAATAAGGTTGTAGTTGTGAAGAAAGTGCGTAATAACGATATTTTTTAACCACATAGTATTTGCATACCAAAATACATATGGCATACCTTAAAGCATACCGAAATAGAAAATGTCTTACGGTATTTTCATAATTATATTGGTTTTAAAAATAAAAATAAAAAAGAAGAAAAGAGACTAACGATAGTGAAAAGGAATTGTCTCTTGAGAAAAAATTAAAATTAGCGGTAACCTAAAAAAAATTCAGCAAACCAAAATACAATACAGAATTCAGCTATATTCAAAACCATCCGATGAGAAATCGATTTATTTGAAAACGAAGGATTTAGAGGTAAACATTTGGAAAAAGTATATAGCTTATTGCTAACAGTATCACAAACTAGCGTAGATGCCAAAAAAGTGTTTTTTCGACAGCTGGTAATGTTTGCACGAAATTACGTTCCAGGCTTAATGACAGTACAATTGATGTATTTTTAAGATCACATTTCAGAAATTTGTAATAGTACCACAGACAGAATAGTGATTTAAAATAAATAAGATGTTCTTTTACTTTTTTGGGATTCTTTATATACTGTTATATTTTATAAGTTAAAAATAATTTTTTGTGTGATATTTACACTCTCTAATAAAACTAGCGAATAAAACAGAAAAAATAAAAAAAACGCCTGTTTTCTTTTTTTCCTCCTAAATTTCTACTACCGGTCTTAAAACCGTTATCCAACTATTAAGATCTAAAAAGTACCGAATACCGGTATTTAATTTTTGATCCGATATTGCAATTTCTAGTGGAAGTCTAATGTGCTTGCTTGAATGTTTTCCATTCGTTCTAGTCTTGCGATCGTTTCAAGTAAACATTTGAGTGAGATGCTGTTTCACATGTTCGTCGAATTTTCATTTCTCTAAAGATGAATGAAGGATTTAAATAGAGATATTACATCAATTTTTTTTTTTCAAAAACAGCAGTTCGGAAGATTCTGCAAGTGTTTAGAAATGATGCTATAGGGGTCAAACAAATTAAGGAGGGGTTTAACCGATTCAAAGCTGGTGACACACGTCGAAAGAGAGTGACCAGTATTCTTGTAAGCCACAAACCCTTAAAAATGCAATTTTTTGTGGAAAAGGGGGAAAATCTGATAAGGAAAGATTGTTGTTTGACCTTGTGAGAGACTTCTAAGTAATTGAGATCAGTACAGGTTCTACACATGCAATTTTATGTGATCATGTGCAGAGCGGCTGCGAAGTTTGCTCCCAAGCTTCTGTTGGTAGAACAGAAAGAACTCCGTCTCGCAGTTTTACAGGACCCACTGAATACTATCAATGCTGAACCTGGCTCCTTGCGACTTCTGGTCATTCCGGAAATGAAAATGTGATTGAAAGAATTCTGCTTTCAAAGTAGAGATGAGAAAATGCAGAATGCGACGGATGAATTGTACACCACTCCCAAAGAAGCCTTTTAGAAGTGCTTTAGACAGTGGTAGAAATGCTGGGATAAATATGTGGAAGCGCAAGGGATCTCAGGATCACGTGTTAACGTGTCTTCATAAAAAACCAGGCAAATCAGTTTATTTTTGAATATTCCGCACCAGAGAATGTTTCAAAAAATGAGCATGTTATTGAACTTCAACAGCACATCTAGGATTATTTAGAGACCAGAAATAAATGCTCTGATTATTGTGCATAGTACAAGGTGTCCGGGTCTTAAGTATACAATAGTTATGGCTAATTATTACGGAACTAGCATAAGAATATACTAAACTGTTCATCTGTAGATTGTAAAAACCTCGAGATTTTTTGGGTCTAGTCCAATCAGCCGCACACGGTGTGCATTATTCGGCAGTCGCAGAGAATAAACTTCTACACTTACTTCATTAGTACAGATGGAAATGCCACATCAAAATGTGTTGTGTGTACTTTGGCTAACGAAATTTAAATTAGTCACGAGTGTACAGGAACATATTCGAACAGATTGGAATGTCGATTCTCCGACATCAAAATCTATCCACCAATAAGAAAGAACTTTAAAAGAGACGGGAGTTTTGGTATCTCAAACTGGCAAGTATCCTTAAGTTTTCGTGATGGGATATATTGTTGATCGTGTGCGTAATTCATTTTGTAGGATTCTTGGTAAGTCTATTAGGTAAGCCAGTAACGACATTCCATTCCGCTTGAACACGTCGCTTTACAAGCGTAACTGATTTAAATTCCGTTAACCGAAGTACGCAATGCACCTTTTGCTGTGGCGTTCACATCTTAATTAATGAAGTCAGTGTATCAAGTCAGTAGTCAGTTTATCATGAGCGATTGCCGAATAATCCGTGCACGTGCGGGAGATCGGAGTAGACCCAAAAATTTCGAAGTGTTTTCTAATCCCCGGATGAACAGTTTAATACATTCTGATGGGTAGTTCCGTAATAAAAAGCCAAAACTTTTGGATACTTAAAGCCTAAAACATTTCTCATCCGTCCATGTGATTTTGGCAAGAAACGTTGGCTAGACCTCCAAGCGGTTCATAATGAAGTTGCACTAATTTTAATGCCACGAGTGTTGTTTTTTCTCTTTTCTTGCGCGTTATGTCAAGTTCCAGCTTTAGGAGTTACGAACCAAAAAAGCATGCATTTTACGCCTTCTTTTTTTTTTAATATTACTTTAGGAAAGGTGTCTGTTTTACTAAATCGATGATACTAATAAACTTGGTAATTGACTTTTTTCGTGCATTTCGCAGTGTTTTTGAGGTAAGAACGCTAATTCCAATTATATCCACCAGATTGCGCTTTATCAAAACTATCAAACCTTATCGAATCTTGTAAACCTTTGATTTTTATTAGAAGTTTTGAGGGAACTTTATGGTATACTAGAAGAATATATCTTAAAAATTCTTAAATTTGGTCAAAACATGCTTTATGCATTTTATATATAAAAGAAAGTTACAGTATCTCTTACTAATGAGGTTTAGCCTAACATTTATGTAATTTAGTCGAAAGTAATATTATTTCAGGATCCTGGTGTTACCTTTCTCTGCATATTTCCTGACAGATATATATATATATATATATATATATATATATATATATATATATATTTATATGTATATATATATTTGTATATCTATATATATATGTATATATATATATTTATTTATATATATATATATATATATAAGCCTGCATTTTTTGCACCAGAATGGCAAAATCTTGTTTTGTTTATGCTCTCTAGCTACATTTTTTATTATACATTTAATTTGATTCTGTGTTTTGTTTTGTTGCCTCATACGTTTAAAGATTTTTCATGTAAATATTTATTCTAAAGAATATTTAAATGGTCCGGCTGGAGTAGTTAGTTAGGCGTCTGCTCTCTGCACTCAAATTTGCGGACTCGACTCAAGCACTAGTCGGTGGACTCTCATGATGCAAAAAATCAACAGCGTCCATGTTTTATGATTATGTACTCCATTAAAGATTCCTAGAATTCCTGTTTGGCTGGAGGAAGCTCGTAAAGGTTAAATTCCTAGTATCATTTTGTATCTCCAAAGCTCAGATGCTTTCTTCTAGGGAGGAAATTGGCTTTCAAAATGACATTGTGGTAATTGGTATCCACTTACATGCTGTCAATTCTCGGGGAATGTATTAGGTCTGCAATCGTAATTACCGATCTGCAGCCTATTTAAAATAGAAAAAAAACTTTAAAAGTTTATGACTGTGTGAAGCAAACCTTCTGATTTATTATAGTATGCGAAAGAATTTTGTTGTTTATCCATACTTTGTTTTCTCTCCCTGGAAAATATTCTTTCATATTTTTTAATTGAAAAATTGGGATCCATTATATAAGTTTGAATACTGACTTTTAAATTCAATTTTCACTTTCATTCAAATTCATTCATTAGAAAACTGTTAGTTTTTCAAAATATTGAGCATTCTATTTGAGATACATATTGTTGTTAATTCTTAAGACCAAAGCATTAATTTTTCTTTATTTCTTACAACATTTACATTGAATATGTTTACTTCATTTAGAACAGCAATCATGTCTGTCAAATAAGGTAAATTTCGTAACCATATTTCATCACATAATTATAGCGCATTTTTATGTCTTGATTCATTTAAAATGAATCTGAATTCCAATTGCAAAAGCTGAGTTTCATATTTACTGAATAATTCAGCTCGTAATAAAACAAATAATCTGAAATTTAATTATCTTGCTTTTATAAAATTTATAATTTTCACTATAATAGCACGTTTTTTAGAGTTTTTTAAACTATAATTTATCATTTTAAAAAATTTTGTAATTCAGCTACAGGGTTTTTCTTACAAATTTCTGAATAACCAGATAAACCGTAGAAGCCTCCGTATGAGTATAACTTTTGAATTTAAGACTTTATTTTTTCATTTTATCATACAGCTTTTAAACTGACTTTTGATCTCAATAATGATGCTAAACATGTGAACATGGCTCCATGTACAAAAATATCCGATATTAAATTTACATAAATAAAATTTTAAATTATAGTTCACACCATTTCAAAAATTAAACAATTAAGTTATTTTATCAAATTATTTGAAAAAGTCAAAGATGAAGAAATTTTTACTTGGATTAATAGCATGCCTATTTTTTTTTTTAAAAAAAGCTGCTTTTTTAAAATTTAAAGAGAAAAATGTACTTTTAAAATTACACTCCACACATTTGTAAAGATAATATTTTGGTGTTATATATATATATATATTCAATACAAATAGTGAAATTATATAATACTTAATTGGTGAATTATTATTTAAAATTGATTTAAAATTAAAATTTTTAAAAAATGGAAAATTGGAAGCTACGAGTTTTAACACTAAGATTTTTTTATCAAACGTATTTACTGCAGTAAATTCTTACACTTTGTTTACTGAAAGATAATATGAGCATATTTTTTATTAATAAAATGAGCAAAAATTAATTCAGCGTTTTATTCGCAAACGATATTTTAGGACAAAGTAAAGTGATGTCAGTATTTTAAGCGAAAACGGTAATCCGAAGGCAGGCTTATGCTATGTGAACAACAATAAAAACGTCAGCTTCCTAAATGAAGACGGTGTCCAAAGACAGGGTAAGGCTATGCGGACAGAATAAAAACGTCAGCCTCCTAAATGAAGACGTAGACTGTAGACAAGGTAGTGCTTTGCGTCACCATCCAAGTATGGTTTCCTAAGACAAGGTTAAACTATGCGTCAGCACCCTAAGTAATAACGGTTTCCTAACACAGGGTAAAAACAAGCGTCAGTATCCTAAGTGAGAACGGTCTTCAAAGACAGTAAAGGTATATGGATAGAATAAAAACGTGAGCTTCCAAAGTAAGACAGTTTCCTGATACAAGATAAAAATAAGTTTATTCAATAAGGAAATCAGATTCCATCGTTTTTGTTCAGAAAGTTATTAATGATATAATTGGAACGCAATCGTATAGTATTATTGAATTTGAATTTTTCTCTTTTTAGTTATTTCTAGACAATTTCAAATGAATGAATAGTTTTCGATGCATCTCTGAAAAATGGTATATTTTATGATTTAATCAGCATGGTTTTAAGTAAAAGTGATTGACCTATTGAAGGCTGTATATGTGTTAGTTTTCTTTATCTAATTAAATAGAAACGAAATATTTAAATCTGTATAATCAGATATCATTTTAAATCTTCAAACATTTAATAGTTCTAAGGCACTTGAAATAGAAATATAACAAAATTTAAACTCTGTTTTTGTG
This sequence comes from Trichonephila clavata, assembly GCA_019973975.1. Lineage (NCBI taxonomy): Eukaryota > Metazoa > Arthropoda > Arachnida > Araneae > Nephilidae > Trichonephila > Trichonephila clavata. The sequence goes on along the minus strand of BMAO01018769.1, from coordinate 4,469 downwards.
ATATTTATATTTAATATTTCTTATAGAGCTTAGTATTTTTGTATTCCTGTAATAATAATGAAACCTGTTACTCTTCAAAACTACAACAATAACCTTTTTTAGCTAAAGTGTTTTTTAATCTTCTTTTAGTTGCACATGGATATAAATTTAGTATCTCGTAATACATTTTTTTTTTTGCATTTAGCTATCAATTTTTATTATAACCTTACTTAAATACATAAAATATTTTACACACACACACACACATGTAAACATACACATATATATATATATATATATATAATGAGACACAAACTATAATTAATGAGTTATTTAATGAAAATCACTAGGGATAATTTCTTTGAAAAAACTTAAAATGTATTTTTTTCATATGAAAATTATTTTTAAAGCTTTGGGTATTATTAAGGGAAAAATTGTTTTGGTTCATTATATGCAGAGGCATCGTTTACAGAAATGTAACAAATTTGGATGAATATTGTGTATATAGCATTATGTCTTTGCCGACAAAATTTTTTCTAACTTTTGCCAAGATGGGAGATAACATTACAATTGGGTTATATTTTTTTTATCGTATGGTTATATGTTTGCTACAGTGTTTACATATATGATATTAACTTTATTTGGTTTATTTTTACTACATTAACCCTATTAGTTTTAAGAAATTTGATATTTATAAAAAACATTTAACCATTTTTATATTGGACGCTATTATGCTGCAGGATTTTATTTTTTTAATTTCCGTTGGATTATGCATATCTCAGAATTTACCAGTATTATTTTTCAAAAAGTATATGAGAGTTATTTGTTAAATTCTTACGGATTAATAGGTTTACCAAATTCACTCTTTTGGTCAATTTTATTGTTCTAGGAATTGGATTTCTTTTTTTCGACCTGATTTTACTGATTTCAAGCCCAATGGGTGAAATGTGATAAATCTAGTAAAAACGTAACAACTGCTTCTCAAAAAAGTCATAAATTGGGTGATTGATTTTTTTTTGCTTTGGATCTTACCTTGTGAATTCCAACTGACATAACGATAAATCTGGCAGGCAGAATAGTAGTAAATTGTGAAATCCAACTGTTCTATTTTTAATAATCGGTTTCCTAATTTATTTTAGCGTTTTTCCTATATTCGCCTTTTTTTATTTAATTCACATTTTTTCTTATGTTATTTAGTTTTTAATTTTTCACTACTTTCAATTTTTTTCTTTCTTCACTTTGAAATGCCTGACATTCATTTTCTTTACCGTGGAATTTACAGTTTTCAACACCATTCTACAAGAAAAATGCAAGTAAATTTTTTTCTTATTCCATTTTTTAAATCCTTTTGCTTGGTTGTAATTCTACAGTTCACGGTTGCTTCCTCAACTTTCAGTAATATTTTTTTTATTTTTCACAACTCATTTTTTTAGTGCGTGGCGGCCACTTTGAATAAAATCTACATTCCTTCATATTCCTTCCTGCCTATTTGGTGTGATTTTAACCGCGTCTTATAGGCCTATAGCGGAATACAAATAGATTAGCGTAGATTTCGAAAAACTAAGTAATACATTTAAAAAAATACTTGTACACTTAAAATAAACGAAGAATTTCATAACTATAATATTTATATGGCCTTAACGCTGTTGTAAAGGCCAAAATCGCGGAAAATGAGTTTTAATTATTTAGCTACCGTCACATGAATTCGAATAATTACGAATCCATATGTTGTCATGTAGTTAGTTACTTTATGTTTTTATTTCACTTAAGGCGATATGGTACCCTAAAAATCTTTAAAATGTCGGAAAATTTTTATTGGCTTATTTGATACCACAAATCTTTATAAACATGCCTGCAAAATTTCAAAGCTTTATCTGCATTTTTTATGAAGTTATGGAGCAATATTTGATGCTGGTCAGCAACTACCACGTCCACATTTCAGATTATCTGCTATAAAGAGCCGATAAAAAATAAATTAATTATTTTTGTACCCGCGTAAATGAGACTGACATATATGCAGTAACAAATCAGTTCAAAATAGAATTTGCAATTCATGCAAAAATTCTAGTTTGTGAATTGTTTATTGGGGAGGAGCAAATGGATTTGGTAAAGATTTAAAAGTTATGCGTGCTTTTTAGGATATTATTATGAATGAAATTAAAACTTCAAAATAGATTCTTCTAAAGCACAAACACTAAATCTCATTTTGATAACTCAGATAATTAAAAATCTAATTCGCAAAAGTAGAAAAAACTCTCCCATTTTTATATATTTGTTTTTGGTGATATATATATATATCTCATGTGTGTGAAATTCAAAACTTTTATTATTAAAATATTTTAAAATATTTATTTAAACAAATGCACATATGCAGTTCTTAGATTTTGATATATTTTACCTATAAATTGCTATTTGATTTTGCTTTCATTCGTGTATAATCTTTAACATGCGAAGGCGTTTATATCATGGAAATAAAAATAAAGGCATAAACATCTGTTATACATGTTGTGCATTATCTCTGAGCGTGAAATTAGCTCTGAAGTTTGTGAATTTATTTTTTTTATAATTATTAAGATAAAGTTTTATGAAATATTGATCTTTCCTTCGCTTCCTACTATATATTCATTATGGCAGTATACTGTTTAATTGTTCTACATTTGTGCAATTTTTATGGTAAGCAGTTTTAAATAAGCTAATTAATATTTCGTAAGAGTTTCAGACTATTCTATGAATGTTATATCATGCTATTCATGGAATGAAACTTCAAACTCATTTTTCTCCATGTTGAATTTTTGTACATATACTATTATTCAAAACCCTAATGCTTTTCTGATGATTGAAGTATGGGTTTGAAACTTTTATACATGTTCTGAAATGTATGTTTTTTAAAACTGTACATGGAATTACCTGTAACATGTTTAGTATTTTTTCTAAAAAAATTCAAAATCAAAATTAATGTTTTTTTGAGAATTTTTGGAAATTTAACTATAAAAAAAATTAATAAAAAATTAAAGTGCAGCAGCAGAAAAAACCCATACACAGTTTTAAGTAGTTTATTATAAGGTACTTGGAAAAAAAATTTGGAAAGAAAAGAGACATATTTAAAAAAGCCTTAGAAGTTTAAAAATTGTTAAAAAAAGTTTAAATAATTTAAATTTTACAAACATTTTGCAAATATCAAATATTAAAATAAAAATAAAATGTGAATATGATACCATATTGCCTTAACTCCAAAAACTTTTGGAAGCTTATGTATTACATTGTATTTTTGGAAATGCTTCACTGCTTTCGCTTCGCTAGAAAATAGTTTCCCAATTTTAATGATTTTTCACAACAAAAAAAAAAAAGAGAGAAGAATTACACAGGAAAATTAACCAATTGAAAACAATATTATCTTTGATGAAGATTGTTGTGCTTGAACTTTTCGAGAACAGTACAAACTATAAAAAAAAGAGTAATTTTGGAAAATGCGTTGGCAAAATCATTTCATTTGAAGAAGTGTAGGAGGGTTTTAGTTTATTGGCGACATATCGAAGCATTTGGCGATGTCTTTTGATTCGATGTGATAATAAGTAAATATCCATATTTTATACATGTTTACTATTCGTGTATGATATGTATCTCACTATAGATATTAAAAATTGTAATAATATATTTGTTGGTTTTTTACATCAAAATTACAATTATTTTTTTTAAAAAATATTTTTTAAAGTATTGTTTTTTAAAAAAAAAATTTGTTTGCACCTTAGCTTGCGGGTTTTTTTCAGTATAGTTGTTTTTAATAGTTTAATTCAATATAGGCCTTCATTTAAGATTTAGATATTTTGCTGATTATGTTCATACTAGTTGAATTTAGTCTTTCGTTGATGGCTACCTAATATATGTTATGTATAGTAGTATTTTGTGAAAAATTTTAATTATATAAATAGGATATTTAGGTTAAATTTCCTTTATTGCTCTTTTTTGTTTCATGTTATCCCAGAACCCGAAAAAGCACGAAACTTACTTGTCTATATTTTTCTGTTATAATTTTTACTCTCAATTTCATACATTCATTCTTTTTTTTTATCTTTTAAACATGTTAATTTTCTTTTCTAGCGTCAAATAGGTTTTTAATCATTCGTTATTATGTGCAAGGCTATATTTCAGTTTCGTTTAAATTAAATTTGAGCTCTCATTATAGAAATATTTAAAATTTTTGGAAACGATTTCGTATGGATTGAATCCTTCTGGAAAAATGTTATGTTTTCTGTAGTATTTATTAAGAAGTACCTGTTATTCGTGCGAATAACAGGTGTTTCAACAATTTAGAATTAAAAATACAAATTGAGCCTCATTTACAAATAATACAAAGTTGTAATTAAATACGTTTGCTTATTTATCATTGACATTGAAATCTATCTCAATTTTCTATTCCCAGGATTCACATAATTTTTTTGTGTGGAATTTTCTTTTAAAACAAGCTGATCTGAATACTTGTAACTTAATTC